>CAEGAG010151994.1:0-48412 GCA_903067065.1 Brachyrhaphis terrabensis
TATCTATCTATCTATCTATCTATCTATCTATCTATCTATCTATCTATCTATCTATCTATCTATCTATCTATCTATCAGTGGTGGTTCTGTGATGTTTCTTTTCTGTTGCTTTTCATGTCAAACACACGTTTGGTTTTGCAGAAATCCTTTTTTCTTCTCGCTCCCTCTCTGCAGCAAAGTGTAAGAATAAATGCGAAAAATAATAATAGCATGCAGACGGACGACTGCAATCACAGAAATAAAGAATATATATCTTTTCTTCTTCTTAGATTGTAGCGGAGGGAAAAAAGGAATACTTGAGCCTTGTTGAATGAAAAACATTTATTTATTCCGAAAATCTCCCGAATCAGAATAAAAATTTGTTTTCCTGAAGCTGTGGAATTACAAACAGTTTAGAGTTTAAGCTCAGAGAGAAATGAAATGTCCTGAAGGTGTTCGCACCTCCTCCTGCAGATGAGCTCCAGTTGATGCAAGCTGCGATGAAATGAGTAATAAATAAAATCTGTTCAGTTGATAGTAAACATTGTTTTCCTTTCAGGGCCATTTCTCTGCAATACGCATATGCAGAGGTAAATATATGCATATCTCTCAGTCGCAGAAAAGCAGAAACCCGACGGCTTCATCACTCTGCAGGAGGACGGGTCCAGTGAAAGACTGGCTGGACAAAACTTTACACTCGGGGAAAAAAAATAAAATAAAATAAATAACTTAAGTGGGATTTTAAAGTAAATAGTTATAATAAAAACATCTGAAAAGTAATAAATGCTGAAGACTTTTTTTTTCTCCATAGTTGCAAATGTTTAGATTACATTGAACTTCTCGTTGAAGTGAAAAAGCGTTCATGACAATAAAATAAGAATCTCAATATAAGCTTTTTTTTTTTTAATGTCAGACGGAATGAAACATCCTACGTGGGGTAAATAATAATAATAAAAAAATGGAATAGATCAAGTTTATTATGAATTGCATGATTCAGAGTATGATTTAAGTTAATTTAGAGACATTTACTGGAATTAAACGTGGTAAACTTAACGAAGAGGCGGCTCAGAGAAAATATTCCGATATGTTCAATTAGCCGTCTCTGTGGGTTAAAGTTTGTGAAATAAGTTTATATATCATTTTTAAATCAGTCGGAAATGATCTCTGCAGAACTGTACGTCTTCGCTAATCACACCTCGGATCTGAACGGCACATTTTCACCTCTTCAGTTTATCTGAGCGCCTGACGCGCGCATGTGTGAACTCCCCATTGAGTCTTAAATGCAATCAACAGCTTCCATTAAGGTCTGCAGCGGGAATCCACGTTCCTGCACAGCCTCGGGGCCGTGTTGATTAGCTGCGTAAAGACCCGATCTGTTCTCCTTTAGGGGCCTGAATGGAAGCGATAATGGGCCGTTATCTTATCCCAGTCAGGAAAGGGGGGGAGAGAGGAAACTGCTGCCAGGAGGGGAGACTGAATTATTCCCCACAGAGAGCAGAGCGGAGGCCGGATAATGAGAGGAATATCAGATTTAATGCGCGGCAGTTTGCGTCCGACGTGAAATCAGGTTCATTTTGGATCATATGCGCAAAAAACAGATGAATGCGCCGATTAAAATCTTGTTTCAGAGTGAAAAGCAGAGTCAATTCGGATCGTGAAGAGGTCTATGAAATAGTCTGCAAGCTGCAGTTTGACTCCGAATCTAAACATGTTTAATGATCCAGACTCCTGATGTTTGGCGGCCTGCGCGCACTAACGCCGCTGTTCCCTCTGATGGCTCCGGCGACGGGGAAATAATCGGATTACTACAGGAAGAGCCTCTGTAACCCGACAGCGCCTTTCCAATAGTCTGCAAACACTGCGGATTATCTTAATTCAATTAATTCTCAATACACAAACCCGCGGCCCTTCAACCCGGCCTGACTCAGCCTCTGCGCCGTGACGTCACGGCCTATAAGAGCAACCCCGCGCGCAGCAGTTCGCATCCTGAACCAGAGCTGGCTCTGCAGCGCGTGCAGAGGAGAGAAGAGCGCAGCCGCGTCACCATGTCGCCTTCAGCCTGAACTTTCTTTCCGCTTCCTCAGGAGTTTTGATTCCCAGTTTGATCCAGTTTTTCTTCCTCCGCGCAGCCGCGTGATGCCCGCCGGGATGTTTAGCATCGACAGCATCCTGTCCGGACGGCCGAACTGTAAGGAGCCACTGCTGCTGCACCGGAGCGGCCCCGTGGTGCTTCCCGCCGGCCTCACGGACACCCTATACACCGACTACAGCGGACTGTACTCGGCTGCCCGCGGACCGTCCCCGCCGGAGGTCCACGCTTTGAGCGGGGCAAGGATCGGATATAACGGCTACTACTACGGACAGCTACAGGTCCAGGGGCCCGGAGGAGGTCCGCCTTGCTGCGGGGCTGTGCCCGGCCTCAGTCCGCAGCAGTGCCCCTGCTTCCCCGCAGGTAGGATACCCCCATAGTTCTCAATTCACAGCTTCATAGAAATTAAATCTGTTTCTTAAAAATGTAAATTACTATTTTCACGTGACACAAATAAGATAAATATGCATTTGTTGAATTGTTTCAGTCGTATTAGTTTTAAAAATGATCGTTAAAAGCAAATCTGAACATCGCGCCTGATCTTCACAATTATGTTCATCTTTTTACAACTTTAAAAGTGTTTTAAGACAAGAACATGTTAAATGCGCTAAAATGCCGCTTATTTGATTTCTTAAACGGAAATGTCAAATTTCTTCTGATTTCTGCTGCACACTTCACCATGCTTTCGGTTGTTTGTTTTGTCCTCCATGTTCTGTTATATCAGAAAAAAGTTTTTAAACTGCAGGAAAACTTAAAGATGAACAAAATAAGACAAAAATAGGCTATGCATGTTGATATAGCACATAAATCTGGGAAATATCCTCAGTTCTTCGCCTCACATTCTTCAGTTTGTTCCCGTCTTACAGGCTACGACAGCCCGGCCTCGGTGCTCCTGTCCCCGGTTCCTCACCACATGATGTCCTACATGAACATGGGCAGCCTGTCGCGGACCGAGCTGCAGCTCCTCAACCAGCTGCACTGCCGCAGGAAGCGCAGGCATCGAACCATCTTCACCGACGAGCAGCTGGAGGCTCTGGAGGGCCTCTTCCAGGAGACCAAGTACCCGGACGTGGGGACGCGGGAGCAGCTGGCCCGGAAAGTTCACCTGCGGGAGGAGAAGGTCGAGGTGAGATACGGTTTCTTTTCTTTTTTTAAATGTTGATCGAAATCAGGAAGACGTTTATCTCTTTTCATTTATTATTATTATTATTAAATATTTTTTTTTAGTTTTAAAAATAAATTTAGTTGCAGAAATAAATTATATAGGAATTTAGATTGTAAAAAAAATACATAAATATCTACAGAAATATATTAGCATGGTGGATATTGCAAATATAACAGTACACTAGATCGGAACGTAATGAATGATTTTATTATAGATTATAATAATATTATAAGTATATATTATTATTATTATTATTTGCTTTTATAGGCTTAATTCCTATGTATTTCTTTTCAAACTATTTAAATCACTCGTCCACTTATTCGATTGATTTTACAAAATTATAACCTTTTGAAAAATATTAAATTCGGCTATTTGTACAATAGTAAGATTCAGTAATAAAGCTTATTAGTTTTATGCGCATCTTTTCTTGTCTAAACTTTGTCTCTTGATATTGAGACCCAGTGTGTTAACAATATTTACCCGTGGAAATGAACGTGTGAAAAAAGAAAAGACAATACTGACAGTGTTAATAAATAATAATAATAATAATACATAAGACGGGTACAAATAAGATTATTTAATTGTATTTCGTTAATCTTATCCCTAAGAAAATCGACATATTAAAGTCTGCATTTTTGCCATCAAAATGATTGTTTATGAATCATGGTGGGAAGCCGTTTTGCATAACAGAGTTTTCTCACTTCTTGCCTCCTGTTGTCCTGCAGGTGTGGTTCAAGAACCGTCGCGCCAAGTGGAGGCGGCAGAAGCGCTCCTCCTCGGAGGAGTCGGAGAACTCTCAGAAATGGAGCAAAAAAGCCGAGAAAACGGACGGGACTAAAAGCGACGCGGACTCTGACAGCTGATGGAGACGGGGACGCGCGTGATGTAATGTTGCACAGGTGTACATATCGTTTTATTATTGTCTCTGTGACGCCTATTTATGTTTAATTTAACACTCTTTCTATGTCGTAGTTTAAAGCGCGCGCACTCACGGTGCACCATGTGTCCGTTTGTGGATGTTAATTGTTGGTGCACGTGCAGATTCGCTGCGCACGCTCTCGTGTTTAATTAATTAGAAATAAAGTGACATCATTAAAATTTCTGCGGAAGACGGCGCTCTGCGCGCGCACCATGCGCGCTCACAGCGCTGGTCCTCCGGCTGAAACTGTAGAAATCAGAAGTTTGAATTTGGATTTTACTGAAGACAAAATGATCCAATTTTAAAGCGGAACCTGTTTGGGTTTCTGACAAATTTCACCAAGCAAATTGAAATGACCAACATGTTGGAGCAAAAATGTGTTTTTATCTCCAAAGCAAAAAAGAGGTAAATTAAATTTACAGAAACAGCAGCAGAAAGGAAGCTCATCTGAAGCTGATTTGTGTTTCAGGGTGTAAAAACGTATTTTCTTTTATTTATCTGGTCTTGTAAATATGATTATTATAATGAATCTTATTTAATCTCCCAGTTAGAGTGTAAAATATCTTAATTTCTGTCATGAAAAACGTACAAAAATAAATTCCTGCACATCAGTTTTCAGAAATTAAAACTTGGTTTCAAAAAAATTATGAGTCAAATGTTGGCAAAAGAGCATCTTTGTAACTGGATGTGAGTGTCTCGTTGTATCTGTGAAAGATGTGAATAAATATAATTTTATGTAAATATGAAACTAAGTAGACAAATAAAAACCTCTGTGAGGTACAGATCAATCTGAAGGCAAAATGAGCCAAACTGGAATAGAAAATTACTTTTCATTGTTTAGCAAGAGATACAAGATGCAGAATCAAATATGAAAAAAGAACTAAGTTAAATCTGAATAAAAATATAAGCGCAATATAAGTCATTTTGTTGGTTATTTTACCAGCAATGTCTGTTTTTTCTCATGTCTTTCTGTCATTTAATTTGAAATGTAACATTTTAAAGCAGCGGGTGTTTCAGTTCTAAAGAAATACAGAAACAGATCTGCAAATGGAAGTCCAGTAAGATAAAAAAATTGCAGCCCTAAAAATAATCACGCCCTGAAATTTACTTCAAAACCTGATAATGTATTATTTTTGGTCTTTCTGACCAAAAGCATTGGATTTGAACTCTCCTAAAATAGACTGATCTATGACTGCATTTTGTGGAGCTCCCACCTAATGTATTCAGAATATCGTTAAGCTGCTGTATATTTTTTCTATCAGAACATTCTTCATGTTTTAGGTCTCTTTCTTCTTTCCATTACCAACTTTCCTGACTGCAAAAGTTCCTCACAACAGCAGAAAATCCAAATAATCCTGGACGAGGTGAGATTCTGCAGAAGAGTCTCCGAGGCTCATAAACACAAGCAGAATTGTGCTGAGGAATGAAGGGGAGGGAGTTAAGCATTAAAATATTCTTCCACTTTTTCCAGAGATTTTTATTCCAAAGACAAGTGAAGTTCTGTGAAAATTCCCCTTTGATTTAACAAGGATTAAATTGAAAACTGGGATTTGTTTCGGCTCGGCTGAGTTTCCCCACATTTATCCGAAGAATTCCAAACAAACAGCGGCGGCAGCGTGCAAGCACATGTGGGGAAGGTTTCGTGTTGAGATTTGGATGAACGGCTTCTTCCTTCGTCACTGAGCTGGAAAACGAGCCGCCGATGCAACAGATGCAACATCTGAACCAAATAGAAGGGGGAAAGGATTTTAATCTGCTCAAACTTAGAGGTTTATATGATTTAATTGCAAGAAAATGACAAATTTTTTTGGCTTTCTGCTTGCTTTCCTTACAACTTAAATGCATTTCTCAACATACAAACTAGTTAAAATCAATTAGAGCTAGATGTTTTAAAAATCATTCTTGTAAAATAAAAAATCTCCCAGATACCTCAACATGTTTGATGTGATTTGAAAAAAAATAAAATATGAGAAATATAAAACTTAGCAAAAAATGTAAACAAGACTCACTGAGGATTTTCATCAAGGCAAAGTCAACGTTTTGAAACAGATTTAATTGACTTAAGATTGCACAGTTACAGAGAGATGTTTGATTCTCTGAATAGCTAAGTTATACTAAATTTACAATAAAAATCACCATGTATGCTCCAGCTAATTAGTAATCAGAAACTCCCCCATCCAGAAGCTCTGAATGTTTTGCTCTGCAGGATGGTGGAAGAACGTTTTGCAGAAATGATCCAGAGGCACAAAACCTCATTCTGCAAGTTAAGGTCAAGTTTGTTTTAGTGAACAGAGAATGTCTATAGATGACCAGATGGTCAGATGTGTTGTGAAGGGGAACACATTGATCGGCAGATGAAGGAAAACTTCTCCAATATGAAGGTCGGAGACAGAGAAAGGAGAGCTGACGAGTCAAAGATGTGCAGCTGTTCAAATCTGATGGAGTTTTATCCTCTTTTTTGGCAGCTTTTTTCAGACCTGAACTTGATTTAAACACAGAGTGGCTTTGTCTGAGTTGATCTCATCATTCTGAAATAGATCTACTGGCTGTGAGCTTCAGCCGTCATGGCCGCCGTCCTTCTCTCTCCTGTAGCCATAGCAGCAGCAGCCTGACGGCCTGAAACCTGGCGTTGATTTTCACATAAAGGAGAACCAGCATGAGTACCTGCTTACCATCTTAGTGGTCCTCACAATAAGTCAAACGCAGCACTCAGTGCAGTTTCTGTTGCTTTTCTTTGATCACCTCTCCAGCAGCTTTTACAAGTAAAAATGAGATAAATCCATCCTGTTGCTTCTACCTAAAGGATCTGAAGCTTTACATTTAAAACTATTAAAACAACTAGAAGGTGTGACTATTATTGGATATTTTCTCACTGAACATCATATTACCCTTTAGGATAATTGAAAAAAAAAAATCCCTTGGTTTAGACTACATGTGCCTTCAGCGTGATGTAGCTATTGGTCAGAAAAATGAACAAATACGTTTAATTTTAAGGCTCTAGGATTGTTTGCATTCTGAAGATCAGTTTTTTAGATCGCAGCAAAATTACATTTTAACAGTAGATTCTTTAGTCACAACAGGATTTGCTTTATGATAAAACTGAAAGCTATGATTGACCATATTTATGTTGACAATTAACCTGACAAGTGGAGTTCAATCATAGGTGGATTATTTTAAAACGAAAATGCAGCCAATTTGCTGTTTGATCTAGTTTTAATTCATTTGAATGTGCACCAGTTGTAGATAGACATTTTTAAGACTGTATTGAAAATCATATTTGTAACTTTTAACATGAAAAAAACAAAGAATTGTAGTGTGAGTTACTTTAGACCAGAACATTTTTTCCAGTGCTTTTTTTCAGTTCCAGTGTCTAAATATTATTTGACAGGTGGTAGAAGTTCTCTGCCATGTCGTAGGAAAGTTTAGTAATTGTGATGGTTATTTAACTTTAAATGCTTCACGGAACTGGAGTGCCTGCACTGTCAATAACTTAACTTTTATTTGTGTAATTTATTATTGTAATTCTGGTCTATTTTAGGATGTTACTTTTAAAGTGTTATGCTGCAAAGGCAGAAAATAACTGATTTTATCATTTTATCCGATTGCTTGTTGGTGGCCCTTTCAGATATTGAAAATAAGGCAGTTGCCCAGGGCAGCGTCAGAAAAGGGAGTGATGTAACTTACCTTGGTTAGTACCCAGAACAGGTTTTCTATTATTTTTCTGGATGTGCAGTCATTAGGGAGTTGGCATCCCCATGTGTTCAGCATTCGACCCCAACTCTCTGTAGAGAAGAGGAAAACCAGCTTATGTGCTTTTTGTGGATTTGCGCTGAGTTTTCTCCCAGCCCATCTAATTTTGTTAAACTGAAATGTTTGGACGATGTCTGCAGAAGGGGCTTATACTGGGAAAAGTTCATTCCAGAATCATCAATGCAGTTTGGAAGGAGATTTGGTTGCACAATATCTAAATGTGAGCTTATTTTATTTTTATGTTTTGATCAGACTTTTGAATCTGTTCATTGTAAGCATTTCTATGATATTAATTTACTTCATAATTTATTAAAAACATTATATTTTATTGGGGGTACGATTATACAGCATGTTTGAATTTATTCTAGGTTTTCTATAATCCCCATAAATGCTCAGATTTATGTTTTTTGTGTTCATTCAGCTACTTTTTAATAAGTTGTGCTGATAGCTAAAATTTTTTTTTTAGAGATTACGAAGGACTGCAGTTGGTAGTTGCCAACATAGATAAGGCTGTGCTTGACTGAGATCTAAAGAGAACTTAGAAGTTAAGAAAAGTATTTGAAGCCATTACAGGAGAGTCCATGATAATGAATTCAGACAACTGGATGTGAATACAAATACGGATATATGAAGACTCAAACTGACTTCTCAGATTGAAGGGAAATCGCTAGAATGTTAAACAACACCCCAGTAATGAAAATGAACTGGAAGCTACTACAATACCAGTGTACATTGTAGAAACAGTCAAGGAAGCAGGTGGTGGCATTATGCTGTGAGCTGATTGGTTGCTAGTCGTCACTAAAGTGAATGGAATAACAAGAGAAGAGAGTCTGAGTTGATCTTTAACCAAGAGCTAGATGACTGAAAGTTGGACACAGCTGAATATTCCAGTAGGATAAAGATCCCAAACACATTGAAATGTATTTAATATTTGATGCAAGATGCTAAAATTAAGTTTCTAGAATGACATTCCCAAAGCCTTGACCTTCTGTTGCTTTTGTCTTTGCTCAATGGTGGGAAGCAAACCGATTTAATGAACCAATTTAATGACCAAAATTGTCTCAGATTTCAAATACCTTGTGGTGCATATTTAACAGATCAGTGTGTCTGGTTGGTGAACCATACCACAGATAATGAGCTGCATTTTTGTTTCCTGCTAACAGCACAAACCCAATTCTGTTTGATGAACCTAACTGCAGTCTTACAGAAAAAAGTAACATGTTTAAAACAAATTGAATGTCCTTTAATAACCTTAAAGAAAAGTACATTTATGAAATAAATTAGGATTGATGCCAGACATCCTCCCGTCGCCACTTCAACCATAATGTGTTTTTCTGAGTCATTTTAAAGAAGTTTTTAAATTATCTGGGTCATGCAGCTAATCCCATTACAAACAGGTGAGGAACAAAGATGGATTTCGTGAAGGTTACTATGACAACCAAGATGTTGCTATGAAAGGTAATTTGATTGAATCACGGCTTATTTATTTATTTGGATTCTTACTTCCATGTGTCTCCTGAGACTGACCTGAGGATAAAGTCTTGTCCGACTTAAGAAACTCCAGTTATTTTAATTTATTTGGTAGTTTCGATGCACATTAATTAACATTTCTGTAAATGCACGAACATTAGCCAAAAACCTGTTTTTGCTCAAGTTGTCTTTTAAATGACTTAACCACACACATTTTGTCAGTAATTACAAAAAATTCAAACAATAAATACAAAATAAGAAACTATAACATGATTATCACTAAAAGTATGCTAAGAAATTAAAACTAAATTGTCAAAGTAGAAAAATGACATTAGCGTCATCGCAGTGGTTGAAATTGAGCATATTTGCCATAGAAAGGTAAAGTTTTACCATCAGGAGCCAAGATGAACTCCAGTTGAAAAATGCCAGCAGCTGGAAGGCTGGATAACTTCAACTTGGTCATAAAGAAAGAAAGAAAAACGATGTTTAATTTGTAGACGTTTTCATTCACACAGCAGTTTTCATGTGCAAAGCAAAACAGACGCAAGTTCCATTAAAAACTATTACAGACTATGAATAAAGGTGCAAATATCAAGAACAGACCTACTCATATTCTATGCCCTAAGTATTAAAATTCACTGTATATGATTAAATTTGAGCTAATTTTGCTGGGAGTAATGGGAACAATTTTCAGTCTGTATTTCTCTTCAAAACTGTTGAACAAAATCACCAAAAGACTTGCAGCTGGAGCTGCAGAATACAAACTCAGGGGGAAAAATACAAGTAAACACCAAATAAAAGTCCTAACATTTTCTTTTAAAAAAGACTGAAAGTCATGCATCATTCTATAATTCCCTTTAGAAAAATGATTCCTTCACAAAATATTAATATGAGCCAAAATCTCACTGATGACGATCCCTTACCTTTCTCCTGATTTCTTTATATAAAGGTATGGCTGTATACACACATGCAGTGCATACTGTTCCTCTTATCCTTTATTTGCTCTAAATTTTATATATATAGACACTAAGATCATTGCTCATGATCTTGGACTATGAAGTCGATTCGGATAGTTTCACTTTTCTTATTGTCTCTGACTGAAGCTGGTGAGATTGAAGCAATTACGTTTAGTTGGGTAAAGAGGTGAGAAACATATTAACCAACAATTCACTACTGGAAATTTGTCCGGACATACGCATGAGTGCATCAAGTTCTCTAATCTCGGATCTGTGACATTTTAGAGGAACTTCCTGTAGGGGAGACTGATGGGTTTGATTTTGTTTCCCCTAAACATCTGGAGCAAACTAAAATAAAAGATATGACATTTTTTCTCTGTTAAATCTGGAATCATTGATAGGGTTGTTTTTCATCAGACTTCCAATGAATTTTAATTTTTTTGGGGGGTTGATTAAAAGTTTCTTTTTAAATCTGTACTCTCACTTCAGGCCAGGCACTGCAAAGCAAAATATTTTTTTTTGGTAGATTTTGTACAATATCCACAACGTATGATGAAAAAATTAAATATGGATGCAAATTATATCAATGCTGTAGTTCTATGAAACTTCTTGAAAAAAAAAATCAGGACGTGCATGTTGCACAATCCTTTGTTTTCTGAATTAAATTTTGACAGGTGAATCTGTGGAGCTTTTTCTTTTCATTCACAGCTTAGAGACTGTAGACACTCGAAAACCTCTGAGGATTCACATCGACCCTGTGGGTTTCGGTTGATTGGCCTTTTACACCCACACAGATAATTTCTACAGCCACTCTGCATTTCATTTCCATTCATCCTATTCCCATTTATACTTCATTGTGTTGGTGCTTTCATAAGTGCTGCAATTAAAGGCCAATCAGCTTCGTAAACTTTTACTGCAATTGAATTTGCTCCAGAAAAGCAATTTCTATAACATTTGCCATGACATCCTGCACCAGCTCCTTTTTTAATGCTTCACATCCAGACAAACACTCAGCCGAGTTCAAGGGGAGATTGTTGTATTGGTTAACTAAAAAAAAACTAAAACCATAAACTCTGTTGAAGTCGACCAGAACAACACAGAGAAACAGAAATCATGATGTGAGGAGACAGAAGTGTTAAACAAAAACACAAGAAACTGGTACAATATCTTTGGGCTTTGGGGTCTGTAACGTTGTGACAGTTGGAATGCTTTTTACCCCAAAGAGGGCACAACATGTGAAAGTTTATAAACATTTCTTGTTGGTACATTCTTGCCTGGCAAAACTCAATGAACTCCTATAAGGAGCTCAGAGAAAACCAAAAGTGGAAACACGTTTTTAACCTGATCAGAAATGTTTTCTCCTTGTTAGAGCCCAAAGCTTTGCAGAAAAAATAACATTAAGTGAATTCCAGAAACTACATGTGTTTAGATCCAGAGTGAAAAGAAGTTCAAAGACAAAAATAACTTAACTGTACCAAGAAAGCAACCAGAAGGTTCTGGGAAAGTACCTTGCGAATTCCAGGAAATTGCTGCTAAATTCTAGATGGTACAAAAAAAGTTAACTTTAACTGTAATGCGGTAAATCGGTTAGTTTCAGGAAGATAGGCTAAAATATTAGGAAATATTAGCCTTAATTGCCATTAAACACCAAAATATAACCTTTAAATTCTAAGAAGGCATACTATAAATTCCTGAAATCACACTTTAAATTTTAGCAAAAATAATTCATGAAAGTTACCTTTAAGTTAGAAGACAATAATCTGTAGGTTTTGAGTTGTGAGAAAGTTACCTGCATGGCAAAGTATAATTTAAGTTTCAGGGAAAATAAAGCAATTTATTAACAAGTATGTTACATAAGGTGTCTAAAATTAACTTAAACTATTAGGAAAATAAACTTTAGGGGACATGAAAGTAAAGTGATTTATGAGACACTAGCAGTAGCCTCTGGTGTCTGAGAAATTATTTTGGAAAAGATTATAGAAAAATAACCCGTAAGTTTCAGGAGAGCAGCCCTTAAGTTACAGGGAATCTTGATGTTATAGGAAGGAAACCTGCATGTTGTGGATCAGAAACGGTAAAAATGTGGGAAAAATTTGTCTTCCCAAAAGCTCTAAGAAAAAAAAAAACTGTAAGTCCCAGGAAAGGAGTATTTAACTTACAGGAAAACGCTGAGCAATTCAAGAAAAATATATTTGAAATTCAGAGAAAATATTCTATAAACCTTTGGAATTTAATATTTAAGCCACAAGAAAGTTCTCATCAACTCTTAAGAAAACCTGCAAGTTCTGAGAAAGCATTTTGTGAGCTATAAGAAGTAACTTTTAAGTTCCAGAAGGTACAAAATATTCACATTTAATTTCTAGGAGAATATCCTATAAATTCCAAGAAAGTAACCTGTGGGTTTCAGCAACCAGTAACCCACAGCCAGAGATTTTTAAGTTCCAGCAAGATACGTTTTATTTTTTACCTGCAAGTTCGTAGAAGGTAACCTGTGAGAAAGAAACCTGCACGTTGTGGGAAAATGTCCCATAAATTTTAGGAATGTGACCAATAAGTTCTTTCCACTTATCTGGACGCAGACATTCTCCTGCCGTCATCTGAAATAATGCTGAGGACTAAATGATCAGTTTAAGTCCCTATGGAACTACAAACATGCTCTAAAATCTAATCAGTAATTGAGACATAGTTCTCTGTGTGAACTATTTTCACCAGCTCGCCCTCTCCTGGTCATCCGTGCAGCGGCAGCTTCAGGGAACCACAGTGAGCTCGCTCTCTGAGATCTGGACCCAACACAAACCATTAAAAAAACACCGTCCCTAATAATTCCTCATATGATTTATTAAGTGCTTGGCTGCAAAGCTAGCAGCCGCACTCATCAATCTTTTGCTCCAGCGGCAGTAATTTTCTATTTCACAAATTTAATGCGGCTCATTTTTTTTTTTTTTTAAACCATTATTTCTTTGACCTTTTCATACACAGTTCCCAGCACTTGGAAAAACAAAGGTGGAGTCCAAGAAAAATTAGGTACTGAGTTAACTTTCAGAGCAGATAAATCTCGACTTCTTGTGGCTATGTCCTGAAAAAAAAAGAGAGAGAAAAAAAAACTGGATTCTTGTTTCTATCTTACGTAAGCTCATCTGATGATGCAGACGCCTGATTAACTTCCTTCTTTTCCAGCACATTCCTGCACATGTCGGAGAGGGTTTGGGGTCTGCAGAACCTTAGCCGTCGAGGATTTGGCGGCTGAACTGACAGCTCCTGGGTGGATTCCCTGCTCTAAAGATAGACAGGGGTGTTGGCTGGCCTGTGGTCCGCAGGCCGAAACAGCTCAGAGAAGGGCCTCCCTCATCATGGCCGCCTCAGCCACTCACAAACCAGGGAAAAGACAAATAACGCATATTTCCACATAATGTAAACTTCCCTCTGTTATTACCATACTTCAGCGGCGTGATGGCGGTTTGCAGTTTGTTTTTGTTGCGTCCGTGACTGTCTTCCTGGCCCCAGGATCTTTCCAAAGAGCCGAATCCTGGGGCCACTTTGGGGCTGGAGGGAACCTCTGAAGCACATAAAAGCATGTCCAAACACGGGGCGGAGGAGCGCCAACATGTGGCGGCTGCCTGTCAGCTCAGCTCAGACTTCACATCCACACACATTTATTGGATTAACTGTTTTTTTTCACTCTCTCCCTGTTTAAACAGGAGCCAATTCAAGCTGGCTGCATCAAAGTGCTCAGAAGACTTTTATATCGGAAATATCCCAGGAATCTTGGAATATTGCAGAATGGGAGAAAGCTTGTTTTTCCTTCTTTGTTTCACCACTAATTGAACCACAAGACTAGATATTATCTTCTAATTAGTATAAATCTGACTTATTTGATTGGGTATAAAGTATTGTC
Source organism: Brachyrhaphis terrabensis (assembly GCA_903067065.1). NCBI lineage: Eukaryota > Metazoa > Chordata > Actinopteri > Cyprinodontiformes > Poeciliidae > Brachyrhaphis > Brachyrhaphis terrabensis. The sequence continues at coordinate 14,224 of CAEGAG010151994.1, forward strand.
TTCCGTTTTTTAATTTAGGTCATCATAATAAATTTGAAATAAAATCTACAAAAAGACAAACAATGCATTAGATGTTTTAAATTAGATTCACAATGATGAAAAAAGAAATACTTCATTTTACAGACACTTTACTTCATACCAGAAATATTTTTCGCCACTTTTCCAAATTACTCTCCCAGGGGTAGCAGACATCCATCTGAAAACTAAAAGTAATCGGTCTACTGTTTAAATCTCACTTCAAAACAGTAATGAAAAGACAATGAGGTTTGAGATATCATATTTAAAAAGGCTAAAAGGTAAAAGTACTGAGATTTTACAGTGAAAATTCTTTCATTCAGTGGTAAACAAAAATAAGTCAGTAACTCTGCAGCTCTGCTACTGTGGCCTGTTTTTCATTCTGAATGTTTCTGCATGTCTGAGAGAGTCAACAAGTCAGAATGACTGGAAAGTCGCTCATAAAGAGAACTCTAAACCGAGTGAAGAATCTGTTCAGAATGTTTGGTCACAGCTTAGGGAATCAGTTCAGAGGTGAGAATCTATTCAAGAATCTGCTGGGAATATTACCAAGGTTGCGAAACTGTGAAGAGATCAGAAGCCGTTCTATATCGGCTATTTAGTTGGGAATATATTCAGGGTGAAGAATCTGTTCAGATCAGGAATTAAAAATCTGTGATCTACTCGGATTTTTTGAAATCTGTTAAAAATGTGTTTTAAAAGATGGAATTTGAGCTGATAGCTCAGAATTTATTTAGAACCGGGAATGTTTTCAGAAACCAGAATCTCTTCAAATTATATTATATTATATTATATTAATGTATAGTAATTTCTAAAAAAAAATGTTTGTTTTTCAAGAAAGATAAAAGCAAAACAAAATGTTACATAAAAAAGAAAAAAAACACAACATCCCTCCATTATTCCTATCTGGTTAACCTTTCTGGGTCACAGGTAAGACAGGTGGGTGAGAGGGAGACTCCACCCTGGACAATTCACCAGTCCATTATAGAGAATTACACAGAATATCATACAGTATAAAGTGATGTGCTTGGGCTATTTGCATAAAGTAATTAATTTCAGGGTAGATGTAGCTTAATTTTCCCTTTGAACTTCATTATATCCCAAGGGACTGCATAGCACAAATAATTTAAAATTGATAAAGAAAGTCACATTTATGTTGCCTTTTTACACTGATTCAGACTTTTATGGTTTTGGAATAATAAAGTTTGGTTAAAAAATAAGCCCGCAAGCAGAAGGACAGCCATGGCATAACTAAAGTTTTTTCTCCAGTTTCAAGAACGTTTTTTATTGCCGTTCATTTAGATTTTACGTGATGCTATAAATTTGAATTATAGAAGAAGGTTTTATTTGCCACACAGCTGAGATGAATATATGCATGCATATTAATATAACCAAACAATTTGGTGTGCAGTGAGGACTAAAGAGCAAAAGCATAGTGGTTGTGTAGAAATGACCTTGATCTTTATATTTATCTGCAGTTTACTTATTTTGTTTCAGGTCAGATTGACTGAAACTCTGTAAATCACCTCGTCTGACTGATGTTAATCTGAGGTTTCCATCGTGTTGCTCCTCATCCTGAGCTGCTGGGGGTGTTGGTGTATGCGGGAGTGGGGCTGGGTTATTGTTGGGGGAGTTTAACTAAACTAAATATGAATAATCTGGATGAATTATGGCAGCTGGGGCGGTGTGCGCCGCTGCCAAAGGTCACTGTGGTTTCTCTCCCAGCTGCTGATGGAGAGCTGGTCAAGCGTGAGCTAGGATGAAGGTCTGGCCACTCATTATCACTGCGGGGTGAGGCTGGGGCCACAGAGGGGGGCCAGGGGCCACTGGGAGCCACCAGAGCCCAGTTGTGGTTACCAGGAGTCGAGAGAAAGAGATGGATGATGAAAACGAGGTGACCTGTTGTTGTGTTGGAACAAAAACAATGAAAGTAAAAGTAAAGTTGTTAAAAAAATCATGCAAAATATTAAGAAAATGTATAAAAACAGAACAGTAACTTTTATTTATTTATACGTTTATTTCATTGGTTACTTGGTTTGAATTCTCTAATTTTCTCCTTCCTTTGATATTCACTTGCTTTGATGCAAGTTTAGTGTTTTAAATAACGATTACTTTTAGTTGTATTTTAGGTGGACAGGACCTTTATTGCTTCATTAAGTTAATTGATTTTATTCTTTATTCTTAGTTTTGATTTTAAAAAGCTTGCTTTTTACTTTTATATTTATTATTAAAGTAAAAATTAGTAAACAGGGGATTTAAAGATTTTTCTTACTTGTTTCTTGTTTTTGTTTTACAATGAATCTTTTATAAAGATTTTTTATTTGTGATATTTTCATTGATCGCTGATCATTTTATTTACTTGTTGGAGCTGGTATATTTACTAAATTAAGTTTTTAATGCAATTTCTATTTTTTCCTGGTGTATTTCTTAAAATACATTAAATTAGGAAAGGAAGGAAAAATGAATCATTTAAAAATGTTTCACTTAATATGCAGAAAAATTAAAGCAATACCTTATCTAATGTGTATTAAAAATAAATGTAATCTAAAATATTTTTATTCATGCAATAAATTGTTCTGATGATAACTCATTACATTATTAACATAATCCTAATTGTATTTTTATATCAAAGCTCTTTTCTCTGCAGTTGTTTCTGTTAACACTAGAGGTCGCACATCTTCAAATGTATATCGAGAGAATTATTCTCCATACGCACAGAAACCTTTACTTTGTTTAAGCCAACAGGATAATTTTTATAGTTGAAAAGGATTTCTGACTTTAAGAAAAAAACACAAAGTGACCAATGTTCTGTCAGGCTGTTTATTCCTCTGTTTGATTTTTACCCTGAGGAAAGACCTGCTTTGTGGGTCAGTTCTGGTGTAATTGTGTCACTGACTCTCGGGATGGGTGACAGGGAGCAATGTTTTTCCCTCGTTCTGCTGAAAAGCTTCATTCCTGGGGGATTTGCACCGAGCTGGACACCGATCTGCAGCACCTGAATCCTGCAGCCTGCAGGCACCTCTTCCCCCTGCAGCAGAACCTCACAGTAGATCTCTTGTTTCTGACCCCAGAGTGCACACCCCTCCTCATCCTCCCCCAGTCTGTCTGCAAGCTGCTGAGAGCCAGGACTAAATAAAACAATGTGTGGATTAATGATCAAGTGATTTGAAGGCTGTGTTCTTCCAACAAACTGCTCCGTATTTACCCAGAGGATCAATCTAAATTAAAGGCTGTATCAACAATGGAACGGCGCTCCCCAGAGGACCCAGCAGATACATCATCTGCTGAATTACACAAATGTCTCTTCTGTCTGCTTATCTGATAATAGCTGTTTCTTCACACGCAACAACAAGACAAACGGTCTGATGAAGGTGACGGCTCAGTCCTGTGAAATTAGGGAAATATCCGAGGATTGTTAACAGAAAACAGAGATCGCAGGATACAGTTGGATCTAGATTTAGATGATCATTCAGGGCATTTTGACTTTTCTCAGGTCAGTTTTAATAATTTTGTCCATGGATAATATAGTTGTTTCAGGTTAAAAAGATTCAGTTTTTTTGGCTTTGAGCTTCTGGTCACTAAAGCCAAATTCTACAAGTCCTAAGGAGTTTTGTATCTGTTGGTCTGTGGGTCAGCTTCGCCAAAACCACTTCTTCTCCTGGCTCTTAGAAATTGATTTGTTCCATCCATCATCACATCATCAGCCACTCGACTGTAAAATGTAAACGACATACATCATCATTTTTGCAACCTTCTCTTTTTAGTTGTTTTTTTCCGCTTATAACGCATGAAAGTTAGATTTATTTCATGAATACATAAGTAAAAAAGTCATGAAGATAAAAGATGAGCTTAAGGCAGCCAAAACGTTCCCGAAAAGAGATGATGTTACGCTTCGAATGTCAAACTTAGACATAAATGTATCACATAGTGGCCACCCAAAACAAAGGAAGTGATAGAAAAGTCTCCATGAATAGGAGTTCACATAGTGAAGGTTTATTTGGTCATTTATCCTCTGAAGAAGATTATTTCAGGAGAACTGTTGTATGAGAGCAGAAGTTAGCAGACCTAATACACTCTACAAATGGAGTGTAGAGTATATTAGCTGTCACCAAACAGCTGTCACCATAGTACTTTGTATTAGGCAGCCACGTGGAAATTGTTCAAGTTTCACATATTTCCACACAGACTGCTTTTTACTGCGCTACAGTGATGCAGTCCACCACTCAAACTCTGCAAGTCTATTTGAAGTTTGTTTTCCACAACAACATGTTGTTTGGTCCGTTCTCCTTAAGTTAATGTTGCACAACTGGTGGATAGAAGAGAAGTTAAAACACTTAGACAGCAGCTGCGTCAAACGTACTCTGCTTCATTTAGCTCAGACACCGAGAAAAACAAGGCTGTTACAGAAAATTAATGACAAAAGAGGGCATTTTATTTCACATAAACTTTGTATTGTGGTCTGGCTGGTGACCAAGATTATAATTTCTTTGTGATCCTGAGGCAAAATGTGCTACCATGGGGTAGACTCTGTTTGTTGGGTGAAGACAAATCGGTCCTCCCTGCTATGTTTACCTCCAAGAAGCTCGCCCACATTTCCTGCATAGATTATCTTTGTGGCAAAAGCGCTCACTCCATCCTTTTTCTGTGTATCCAACAAGTGGCCACACATCCATTCAACATATTAAAGCTGAAACAGTATTTTCTGTCAAACATGTAATCTGAATTTCCCTGTTCCAGAGATTGAAACACAATTTTTAAAAAGTAATGAAATTCTGTACCTTTTGGACTGAGATTTATTTATAATTACTAAATTAATTACAAAATATATCAATAATTGTATTAATTAATACACTGAAGCCTTTCTCCTAATAATGCTATTCAATAAATAAGATGACACAAACAGATCAACACTATTTCTACAGACTACTTTTACATTGAAGAAAGGCAAAGTTCTTTTTTAAAAAAAGAAAATAATGTTGAAAATATCATCTAAGTTGAACAAATGTTTGCCTTTAAGAAAATGTTTACTGGTTTTGATTGGTTTCTCACAGAAGAACTTCAGGGAAGGAACAAGAACAGACATTTCCAACTTTGTGGTCAGCGGCTGACTTGGACTTTGGTTCATCCGGATTCTACAGTCCAATCTCTGGGAAATCTCTGGAAAATAGCTGATTTCCTAGATGATAGTTTTTTAAAGGCTCTCGGTTTAGGTTCTGGTTCAGCTTTACTGTGTCTCAGTGGTTTTGCACTTTGGATTCTGAACCAACTTGGACATGAACATCTTTTAAAAATAACTGATGATGGGCCAAATGTTCAAATGTCTCAAAGTAGGACACAGAGCGCATCTCTTTCTGGATCTGTGGTTGTATTTGTCTCTCTGTGAGTCTCTGAATTCAGAGACGGAGTCATCACAAGGGCTTGATTAGCCAATCAGAGACTGAGTTTAAGGAACTCGGGTCCCAATATTTTCATAGTAGAGAACTAAACAAGCATTTCAAATAAAATCCTGCCTGCTGTTACATATTTGAAATTTCTGACATGTGATTTTTTATTAAAGGGTTCAACACATTAATCGCCATTTAAGCCTAACTTTTACCTAAATTTCAAATTAGTAAAGTAACTGGATAATTTGACACATATTCACAGGCATTCAGACAACTCTTCTTTTAAGCAGAATATTTGAGTGTTATAAAACACTGAACATTTGAAGCCTTGTGATGCTGTCAAAGAAAGAAAAGTGGTTGTTTCAGCTCAATCTAGAGGTCCGTCGGGGTTTTGTTGAAAGCAGTTAAATGTGTAAGTGAGGTCAGATCTGCTGTGTTTTGTTGTGGACAGTACAATAGAGGAGAAATGAATAGCTCATTTTCCATTAATTGTGTTGTTTTGGTTCTTGAAATTGTTTATTTTAAACTCTGGATAATAGCCAAAGTATATGTGGTTATCAAATTTAAATATAAATATCTTAATTTGTATCTTTGTATTATAATGTAACACACTGCAGAGTTAAATGAGCTACAAATGATATTATGTGTAAGCTGTTAAGTAGCTGTCGGGTTAAAAAAACGACTTCAAAACTTTGTCATCAGCAGATAAAAAAATATGTTACATTTTAAAATCTATCCTACTCCCTTTGTACTTGAATAATAAGGTAAGAAAAATATATAAATATGTAGAAAATTCAATTCCTTTATTCAATAAATAATGCAAAAGGTTATAGACAAGCAAAACACATTCTCTCATGCAGTCAATTTAGCTCTTTGTAGTCACTGTATGACTGTGAAAAAGTTTATTTAAATGTAAAATGTACAAACGAGGCTCCAAAAGAAATTGTAGCCTCATCTTAAATCAGTTCTGATGCTGTTTGTTTGTTTATCTCTTATTTACTGTTTAGTATTTTGTTTTGTATATATTTGCAGCAAACCTTCTTCTGTTGGAAAAAATTCTGGTAACATAAAACAGACAAAGCCTTCTAAAACCTCATTGTACTAAATTTATTTGGATTATTTTTTTTTATAAAAAGCGTGTTGAAGATTTAATACATGATTTTGTGAAAAATTTCAATTTTTGACAACATTTGATTCCTGCAGAAACTATGACAGCTGATTAAAATTCTTAGTTACCTTTGCTCTCACTTTGATGCTTTTTTATGTTGTAGCGCTTTTATTCAAAGCGATGAACAAGAACTTCAGAATATTAGTTGAGATATAGTCCAAAGATAAACAGAAATATAATTAAAATAATTTGAAATACCAAGAAAAGATGCAGTATGATATTAGTGCTGAAATGTGAAGCAAAAGTTACGGTTTTGATGTGATCAAATCCTTGGCTAAATTATTTTTATTGGTTACTTTGGCAGGAGAGTTAATAATCAACTTATTCAAAACCTGGACCACCGATAAGGCTTCAAATTGCGATTAATAAGAAAGAAGATAAAACATGAAGCTCCATTTACAGACCATAACACCACCCTCAAAGCTTCATTTGATGAAACAGAGTAAATCTAAGCAGGGTTCTGACTGTAAACGATGAACTAAAGTCAGCGGTGACTGCATCATAAATCCTTCAGCCTCTTCAGTCACTTTAAGGAGGAGATCTATTGCTGAGGGTTAACATCTTTCAACAGGAACTTCCTGATCAGCTTCCCCCGCAGCTGCAGCTTTACTGTCAAACAGCTGGACCTGCTCACTGTCAACATGCAGATCCTGACTGACGGCTGCATCTGATCCCCTCCTAAATGCTGCCAGTTCTGAAAATAATCTTCATCCGGACAAACTGGGCACAAACTCAGACTCTTTCTGCCCCCTGGTGGATTAAAACTGGAGCTGCTACAGTTCTTCTGGATGAATAAAAATCTCTGGACACAAAAGCGACTCATATAAAAGTTTGAAACAACATGTGAAGCTTTAAAAATGGCCAAACTGGCGGCTCTGGAGATCATCTGAGGAGGAAATGATAGCAAAGCTCCGCAGTCAGATCAGATCCTGACTACCTCAGACCATGCAAAAATGCAGACTGCAGGAATTAAACTTTGAAAACTATAGCCTGTTTGGATTTTTGTGAGGAAAAGAGTAGATTAACTCCAGATGATACCGCTTTATTGAACTGATCTGGGTAGTTACTGCGAAGAAAATATTCCATCTGATGCCGCATCTGGTACAGAAGCTTCTTTTTACATTTTAAACTGTTGCAAATTCATAAATATTCTTTTATCATATAGTGCAATGAAAAGCTGTGGGTTTTTTACTTTCTTTTTGTGAATAACCGGAGATTTTCTACTCAGTTTTCTGGAATGAAACCGATTTTAGGGAAGATAAAAGTCTGAGGACTAATATGTACCACAACGCTGACTTTCCTGGAAAGTACCTTATAAATTCCAAGAAATTAAGAAAATCTCCAGAAATTACTTCATGGGTACTTCTCTGAAACACACAAAGTACACTCTAGAGATTATAGGTTGCTTTCCTGGAAATAACAAGATTATGTTCAGGCTACTTCTGGAGACTGTCTGTATTTACAGACAATGACAAGCATTTAAGGTGTCTGTCAGTGAAGCTTATACGACCTTTTCCCAAAATGCAAAGAGTTCCTGCTTACAAAGCAATATCTGATGTATTTAGGATGTACTTTTGCTGATTTGGCAATAGTATCACAAAATGTGCAGCAAATACTTTCTTGAACTCATAGTCATTTCCCTGCATTTATTTCCAGAAATTTTAGGGTAATTTCTGAGAAAGCGTTTCATATAAATAAATTTAATTCAAGGAAAGTTTGAGCTCAACACTAATGTCTGGGAGAGGCTGCATGAGGTTTTGCTACCAGACTTTCCCTCATCACTCCACCGAGTTCATGACTCTGTGGTTCAGACTTCATGAAGGCTGAACCTCAGCTGGGTTTTTTTTTTCTGTGTTACAGAATAAACTGCCACCACTTGTCTTTGTCTTTATAACATCTCCTCAGGTTTTATCAGGACAGTCTCCTGCTGCCTGCTGTTCACCAGCATCATGAAGAAAACGGCCCCGAACAAAAATGAAAAGTCAGTTTATTGTTGAGTAACTTTTGTAAAAGAGAGGGAGGGTTAGTGGCTAAACAGAAAATGCTTGCATAGTTTTCTTGCTTATTATCATCTCATGATTGTTTTGTTTAATTATTTTCCACAGGAAGTCTTATTTAAAATTTGCCTTATTTTCTCTTTTCTTCCTCTTCTGTCCTTGAGATTAACTCTTATTTTATCCAGTCACCTTTCTTTGGTTTGGTAAAGTCGAAAAATCCTGCTATAGAATACAACAATGAGATTAAATTTAATGCTGGCTTGCATGTTTTGTGAATTTGCTTATATATAAAACGAAAGCAGAAAAACAATAAAAACAGATCAAACTTTTCTTTCAGGACTTTGACAGTTTATATTTAATCGGTTAGCACATTTTGCAGATCCTAGTGGTGACTTCTGTGGATGTTATTCAGCCACGTAACACCCGACTGACTAACCCTCAATAATATTTATGCAATGCTGCCGTTTCGGTCCAGAATGACGTCACTGATCCAACAGGTTTCAGCTTTCAGGTCTGGATTGACCTTCAACACAGATTTATGAAGCCAGAAAGTTATTGGATACCATAACATTGTCTTTTTCTGTTTCACCAGCACTTAGCTACAAAATACTAAACATGATTAAAATGTTTAAAAGCTATTAAATTTGAACCACAATGAAAGTAAATGCTGGAGGTTTTAAAATGGTAAATTCTTACACAAAAATTAAATATAAATATTTTTTTCTAGTTTCTATGAAATAAAAAAATGATTTTATTTCTTCAGCTTTCAACCAAATAATGAAGTTTTGTTTATTTAAAAGAAAAAAAAAAATACAAACGCTTCAATTTGTGAGCTGCAAATAAAACCAATCGTTTAAAGAAATAAAAATAAAAAAACGGATTAGAGAAAAACGTCAAATTATAAAATTTATTCAGCAGAAAATGAATTTCAAAATTGCAAATTGAGAAATAATCTCCTGTGACTCCTCAGGTCATTTAATATTTTTCCTCAGCTGCACAGATCTAAGATCCAACATCCTAGAATTCCAACAGGTCAAAATCACTTCAGCTTCGGAGTGTTTTTCTGTCCAAAAGATGAGCTTTATCATCCCGCAGATTCATCCAACAGTTGCACACGGATGTCTCCGTGCGCGGGTGTGTCCATGTCTGTGCTGCTGACATGAAGACATGAAGTCTCAGCGGTGCAATCAGAGCCTGAAGCCTCTCAGTTTCAGCATTGCAGACTATTTTCCAGATTTATCAGACGCTAAATGATTTGGTTTTTACTCAGAGGAGAAGACGGTTTCCTGGATATCAACCATGATTGGGGTCACGGTGACAACACAGGTTGATATCACGGCCTTTTAATGTTTTCTTATATTCTGCTGACAGGCGGGCATTTAGGATGATGTATTTCCTCTTTCCAGCTCCAGTAGAGGGTGAACCGTTAAAAGTTGATCCTCAGGATTTGCTTTAGTTGCTGCAGCTCCACATCCTTGAAGTTGATGTCAAAACTTTAAAAAAGAATTTTTATAAATATAATCTTTTTTTTTACATTTAATTTAAAATTTGGCAAACAAAGCTTTGCAGGGAGGCTTTTCAAATAATATTTTATTTATTTCAGGATTTGGTATGTAACTATGAATCATCCCATATGTGAAAAGAATTTAAAGGGGTATGTTTGGGTTTTTCCTTGTTACAAAGTTTGAGTAATATATACTACAAATCATCAGGCAAAAAAATTATGTTATCAGCTAATGTTAGTTTCTGATGTTCTGTTTATGTTGAGTGTGTAATGATAAACTCTTGAGCCTTTTTCTGCATTTGAGTCTTCTTCATCGGAGAAGAGAATTAGGAGATTTACTATGATTAGTTTTATTGAAATAAATAAATAAGTAATTTATTTCGGAAGCATAAAATTTCACCGCAATCATTTTATTTTTGTATTTGTTTTGCAATTTCTAAATGCATCTAATATAACACGCAGAATGTCCAGTAGTGTTTCTGGACTCTAACCTGCAAATAAACTGAGCTGAGTAGTGTTTAGGGTTATCTAAATACTCAGAGGTCAACTTATCTCTAGTCACACTCCAAGTCACTAACACTATCCAAGACACCAAAGGTCAAGTAACCCTTGTTCCCATGGTAACCACAGATGCCCTGTATATATCTGTTTGTGTTGTGTTTCCTGCAAACTTTCCTTCTACATTTAGACTGTATGTTTTAAGTGTTATTTTTATTCCCTGCAGTTGAAACTATAGCAGACAGATTTTAATATGCTGACTGATTATCTCTGATATTAAAAGTTTAAAAACAAATACATTTTTAGAAGCTTTTGCTAATTATTATTAATCAAGTTCATGTTAATATCTTAGGTTTAATCCTTGAAAAAGTTTTAATTTCTGGTCAGAAGTCAAATTTGATCTTAAATAGAAATAATTAGTAATTTTTCCTGTCTTGAAAGCAGTAGTCAGTTTTGTGATCCGAAACTCTGAAAGCTCTCCGGTCGGGTGAGCTCATGTTAAACTTTGCATCTTTCTGACCTGAACCTCAGCAGGTTAAATTCATTTAAAAGCTGCTCTAACTGCTCAGCTTTTCTCCTCTGAATGTTTTCCGCTGTAATCCTTGAACTGATCACCTCCTGAAGCCGCTCTGAAAAACGAGCCAACAAACAGTTTCACCAGGCCGAGTAATCACCGACCCTGCAGCCGTCCGGCTCCTTAGCTGCTGAACGCTGCTCTAATTTGTCAGAGTTTTCAGTGGAAACAGCTGCTGCTGCTGCTGCTGCTGCTGGAAAACCAGTTTGACCAAAACAAGTGAACCCATTCATCACCTCCGTTTGTCACCAGAGCCATCAGAAGTTCAAAGTTCCTCATGGCCGCCGCGGTGTTCTCGGTTATTGTGTCGTCTGCAGCGCTGTGATGTTTCATGAAGTCTGAAATTGTCGGGTAAATATTTGGGAACGCTCTGCAGGTGAGTTGAGTAAAAGGGCAGCGGGACGTGTTTACAGCAGGACGAGGAGGAGGAGGAGGAAGAGGAGGCCAATACAGTTGGAGTGTGTCGGCGTGGACTCATCTGTGTGATCTCCAGCTGCCCACGCCGTAATTAGAAGTGAGAGCTTATGTATTTTTGTAATGACCTGACAGCGTATTTCCACTCTTCGCTCCGAACGTCGGCCTAATCAACATGGTCACCCTGTTTCTGTGGCGGTGACAGCTCTCGCCACAATGGCCGTGACCAAACAAAACGTCACCCATTGGATGGATGCGTGTGTGTGGGTGTGTATGTTTTTTGGGTGGGCTTCAACTTCAAGCCAATTCAGCCCCTCAACTTCTCCTCTCAAAGGCTTGATTGTCTCGCCTGGATCATTTACATAGAAGTGTCATATAGCTTTAATAGAAGACACATACATATACATTGATCCTACTGACCTTCACTGTGTCATGAAAAAGCAGGAAGATATTTAATCTTGATGAATAAAGCATAATGTTTAGTAAATTTGGCCCCAAATTAAATGAAAACCTCAGACGTCCGCACACACCAAAAGAACAAAAATACCAAACTGATCGTCTTGTTCTCACACTTTTCCTTGATCTTCCACTCAATCACTAAAGTTGTGTGTTGCACTAATTCAGATGATTAACACTCCAGAAATCAGTAAAGTTAAAAATTAGATCCTAAATGCTTATTCACAATTGTTAGGGCACAGTGGAAATAATGCACTAACAATACTTTTGTGCAAAATGGAGTCACATAAGCTATAAAACATCAAATGAAGTTGCGTTATTACAGCATGAACTTTAATTTTTTGGTTTGAATGAGCAATTCATTTTGAAAACTAACATAAAAAACTGGTTTTCATTTTGAAAATGTACATCTATCAACTTTTGAAAGATGTGGAAAATTATGCTTCTCTGTTTTTTTAATGCATCAACTTTGATTATGAAAAGTTTACTTGTGAAAAAAAAAAAATCTGCGTAGTGAAAGAGGATAAGAAAACATGAAAGTCCAATCAAGTTTATTTGTGTGGCACATTTCAGCAGCAGGCAGTTCAAAGTGTTTTACATCAAGAAAACATGAAGACATCATGTTTTCAACTGTGAAAAAAATCTGACCTTCATTAACAAAAAATGTGAAAATTTTTTGGAAATGCCTAATAGGCACAAAGCCTGCAGGTCCAACTAATTCTCAAAACCTGTAGCGTCTGAGAAAGTGAGCAGTTCTGCATGATATTATTCCTGACAGTTTGGCTTCATTTTCCACTCTGGAACATAAAGAACCAAATATGAAGGCTCTCGGAAGACAGGACCAAATCCAGCATTTAAATGTTATGTTTCTGCTAAGCATTTTATCTATCCTGCTATATGCTGAAGCTCTGAATAAGAATCTAAGCTGCCAATTTGGTTTGTGTCTTTTCATGCGTCACCAACAATCTACTGAGGTGCTGTCACTTTAAAATCTAAGGCGTCTTTATTTTTTCTCTTCAGCCATTTCAGAAATTCTTCGGACAAGGCCACTGCAACTACAAATATAAGAACTTTCAATTTTGTTTTTGGCTGCCCGATTTATCAACATCCAGTTATTTACATGCTGGGTCGGTCATTCTACACACGGCTTCGTAACTGTATGAATTTATGTCTACGCTGGTTTTGATAAAGAAAGCTCAGTGAAACCAAAAAAAAAAACATTTCAGAGCTTCGTTCAAAGCATGCAATCTTGCAGAATAACTTTAATGACAAAACCAGCATCTCTGACATATTTGGCTCAAATGTAAATGAGGTAAAGCTGCTTGTAAATTTATAGAAATCCTCCTGCAAAAGTACAGAAATAGATGGATGTGTTTGCACCAACTTGTCATTAGTGTTATTAAACTCTATGAGAGAAGCTGACAGTTTTGATGGGAATTAGGACAAACACCACAACTTCCACAGCTCGTCAGAGCCTCAGAGAAAAACAAGAATGCTAAGAAATATCTCGCTGTCTCATCATTTTTCATTGTGTTTGAGAAATTAATCTTCACAAAAAAGTTATTTTAGAAAAAGGCAAACTTAATGGTGACCTGAAACCTAAAACTCTGCCTACAAACATTTCTCTAGCTCCTCCCGATATTCTGCCGAAGTGAAAACACACTGTAAAAAGAGAACAGAGCTTCAACATGAGTTAAATTGTTTCACATAATTGAATAACGTTTGTCAGACTTGCTTTATTTAACATGACAACTTAAATTTCACTTCTCCTTTACTAACAAATGAACAAAAATGTTTAAAGTTGGATCGCCTGTTTCTTTTTTTCAGTGCAATTAGAAACATTCTCATTAACTTGTGTTGGGAAATCAGCTGATTTCCTCATATTTTATTAACGAGTCATAAATAATGTTTTGTATTGTGTTTAATACACTTGCAGATTTAGGAGTGTTTGCACTGTTTGCGACATGCTGTCAGGTGAGATGTGTGGGATCTCCTGTTGCTTTAACCGTCCTTTAGGCAGGAAATCTCTCAGCTGATCCAAGAAGGCTCCTGTCTTTGAGATGTGTAACCCAAACTGACAGGACTGTGTGGGAAATCAGCTTTGGCCGAGGGCTTCACGGATTAGACCCTATCTGCTGTTCTCCCTGCGGGCCGCTGCTCAGACCACAAACCTTGAACCCTGAATCTGCGCTGAGCCACAGGTGGGCTCAAAGGTCACTGAGGATTGGAGGTGTTTCATTTAAGACGCCAAAACAATTTCCCTGTGACCCGCAGAGCGCCTGCTCTGGAAGTCCTTCCCTGCCACGGAGCAGAGACATGTGACACCGATGAACCGGCGTTAACCCGTGGGGAGCGAGGGGGTTACGACAACCTGATCTGGGCCTCACATGCTGTACGGCGGAGACCATAGCGGTGAGCGTTACTCACAGTCTCTGGAAACATCACAATCACATCAGAGTGGTAATCTGCAGCTCTGACGAGCATTTCAAGGCCACGGAGGTTCTGGTATCTGCAGAGCTGCAGCGTTCCGTGATCGAATGAAATATAATCAAAAAGTCGGAGCTGTGTTTTATACAACCAATCAGAGCCAATCAGTGCGAGCCCAGTGGAAACCAGAGGGCAGAAGGGGTTTAAAGGGGCCCCGAAAGAGCATGTTCCTCATCAGTCTCCCCGGCTCAGCGTTCTGTTTGGATTGCTATGTTTGGATAAAGCAGATTGCTTTGCACTTAACCCTGTAATGTATGCAAAACTATTCTCCTGATAATTCTCTTTAGGCCCGGCCGCTCACTGCTCTGGCAGATGCCATAAACGGGACACGGCTTGGAGAAAAATGGCACATAATAAATTGTGACATGGCCGTCCAGGGGGGTGTTCGCGTCTCTACAGGCTGCCTACCCCAAGCGCTGAACACACAAACACACACCCCGACGTGTTTCAGTCACATCGTGGATTCAGCTCCTGAAGTCAGGATAGAGTCTTCTGAATCAAATCGTCACTCAGTTGAACTAAGATAAAAGGTGCAGATTTAGAAAAAAATACATGATATAAAGTATTACGGTTAGATTACAGCAGAGGTCATTTTATGAAACAGCAAAAGGTTTTGTGAACGGCAAGTTTTTCATGACTTAAGACAGGTTTTCAGCCTTCGATCCTCTTGGCTGATGTTTCAGAGATAAAAGTCTAATCTTCTGTGTCTGAAAATCTCTCCTTTGGTGGTCTGTTCAGTCCTGAAGGGTTCTGTTATGCCTCAGTACCAGCTCAAGAGCATAAATATTCATCCACCCTCCTCCATTTTTTCCACCCTATTTTCTCTCCACATTCACTGAACTACGTGAATGTGAGATAAAACGTCTACTTTCTTTTGAGTTTATGTCGTTTTAGACATGGAGGAGGTAGCTGTATAGCTTTCTCAGTTTCAGTTATTTTCCTTTTTGAAAGTTGCACTTAAATACATTAGTCTTTTTTTTTTATTATACCTTAAATCTGTACAAAGGTTTCCTTCATATCAGGACCAACTCACAGGATAATAGCTGATGGGAAAACTTGAGTTTATGTCACTTGAAAAGTAAAATGTTGCAGAACTTGAATCGTTAATGCTTTAACACAAACTAAACTAAACAGACAAGGTCCCATACAGAAACAGGATGAACTGATAATGAACGGAGAAAGACAGGGAGTTTAAGTACTGCCATAATGATTACTGAATGAAGACAGATGCACTGATTGCAGATAAATGGTAGGTGTGACGAAATGAAGGTGGTCATCAAAGGCTGGTGTCCTGCAACTTTACCTCTTTGTCGACTGAAGTTCTGCTGAATCCTAATATAAAACCCAATGATGTGATCAGGTGACACAGAGACACTTCTAAAAAGTTAAAGGTCCCAGGCAGTAGGAGTTAGGAACCCCACCTTTAAAGTACTGTTAATATCCTGCAACTTTTAGTTTCATCTCTGCTTAAAGAAAACCTAAATCAATGGCTGAGTTCTCTCATCAGCATTAATTCAGCTCTGCAGAGGCCTGGTAAAGAACAATTCTTTTGATTCAGATGTGCTGGAGAAAGAATACATCTAGAAGTTGCAGTATAGTAGCTCTCTGGGACTGAATTTGGACATATCTGCTAAAAAAAAACTACCTCAGTCCAGGGGCCAAAATGCAGTCAGGTTCCACAGAGTCCAATTGATGATCAAACTGTTTGATTCAGATGTTGAAGCACATCTAAAAGTAGCAGGAATCCGGCCCTAGAGGTACAGTGTTTAATCTGACCCCATTGCTTTACTGAGATGTTTTACAATCTCTAAAATGCGTTTCTCTGTATGAGTCTTCTGTTTTAAAGCTGTAAATCAAAGTTAAACCAGCAGATGGCAGCAAAGAACAGAGGAAAGGATTTGAACATGGAGACTGAAACAAAACCTCATCAGAGGAATACTTTTCCAGTTTCAGAAAGTAAGAAGAGAAAAGGAAGAGCTTGATCTCATATGTTACTGTCTGCTGAACTTTATTTGCAATCATTTGATGTTCTATTAAAATGATTAAAGAAAACCATTGATGCAAGCTGAGAACGCTTCCGTAGATTGACAGTTCCTCTGTCTCACCGCACCATGACTGCAGAGAGGAACTGAGCTGAGCGGAGTGGGAGATTTCACATCAGATTTTCAGAGTGGGGTTACATCATGCATCTCCTGCGGCTCAGCATAGCGGGGAACTGAGCCTGCAGCACATCAAATTATCTTCCAGAAGGAAAGCAAGGATTTGCAGATGTCACTGAGAGCCTTTTGATGCCAGTTGAAGAGCGACGATGATCGGAAACAAACTGTCCAACTTATATCCAGATATTTTCAAGAGATTTTAAACTTCACTCCATTTCTTAATAACTGAGAGCCTGGATAATTCAGCCTGAGTGGTGGATTAGTTTCACTTCATCCATCAGGTGGCAAGAACATCCACCTGTCAACAGAAAATACACAGACGCCTAAAGAAAGGACTAATGAGGCTTTTGTTGCAACATCAACACTGAAGAAATAACCTACAGCAGACATTTGTTTCCTCCCATCTCAAATGTTTCCTCATTTTATCTCACAGATTTCAATTTGTCTTGCTTACAGATTTCTTTTTGCAATATTTTCACAATTAAATGTATCAAATAATTAAGATAAACAGAAAATATATATTTTAATGAGGATTTTACAAATTAAGGTTAAAAAGCTATCCAAACTATGTGAAAAGGTGGTTGAGCCTTGTAGCAATAACTGCCATCAATCATTTCTGATAACTTTCAATAAGTTACTGTAGAGAAATCTGACCCACGTTTCACTGGAGGACAGTAGCAAGATAGCCAGGCTGGAGGACCTTAAAGAATAAACATGGACCGTAAACCATGCTGTTGCATGGTTTACAGTCATGCAACAGCATGCCAAATGGATCCAAGCATGGAGTTTGATTCAGCCTCTCCAAAAATCTTCATTTTCTAGACATTCAGAAAGCATTGTATACTGCATAACTTGAGTGCCTTTGAGTTTAAGGTCACAAACTGATGGACAGACATTGCAGCAGGATTTTCTGGTAGAGAGCAGAATAGTTTGTTTTTTCACTCAGAAGAAGCCGTACAGGTGCTGAAGTGGCAAAGTCGCTCCAGACGTTTCTTGCCACATCAATACCAACTAGAGGGATGATGTTGTTTTTCTGAACATGATTTCTTCACCTGAAAATAAATCAGGGTGTGGCTAGATAAACTGAACTAAAAACTGTGGTCAATTGCAATTATTTAGCAACTTTGCAAACAGTGTGGTTACTTTTTCACAAAAGACCTAGTTAGTTTTTCTCTGAATGAAATCATATAAAAACTGCTTTTGAATTTACTCAAGGTTATCGTTATCTCTTTCCAGATGCTGAAGGGAAAATGATGAATGAGTTTGAACATGATATAACGATGAACAGTCATAAAGTTTAGCATGCCCTTATGTATGTGTAAATCATTCATGGAACTGAAAACATTAAAGTTTTACACCAAAAGACAAATACAAAGAAATCAGCAACGAAAAAAATAAAATGACTTGGACACAAAGAACAGGGAATATGTCTTATTTTCTGCCTGCGTTTTCAGTAACTTTAAAGGGGACAATAACTGACCCCTTTACCTACAGGAACGCAATTACCCCGTTAGGCCTTCAGGTGGCACTAAAATTCAACGTTGCAGCTGGTTGGACTTCAAATGCTCAGCAGGAGGCCAGAATGACAAACTTTAAGGTGTTTCCTGTCTGGAGGGCTTAATGTATGACCAGCAGGAACACGTCTTTAACGATGGCAGAATGTGAGCTCTGCATTCAGCGTTCGGCTCTGTCAGTCATCAATTATCTTCATTCTGTGGAGTTTAATTGGTGAGATCTCCAGCAGAGCTGAGGATCAGTGGGACCAGTTAGGCCTGTGACAGCTGCTGAGAGGGTGACAACGTGTTCACACATCCGTCAGTGATAAGTGGAGACGGTCACACGTTCGTCCTCCTCTGCATCTGCAAATTGATCCCTGCTCTGCGCAGGAAATGGACTGGTCGATCAGACTGTTCTATGGATTCTGCTAAGACTTAACGAGTTTGCAGTGTTATCAGTCAGCATAATGAATAAAGTAGATAAAAACTGCATAAAGAAACTGCAGTGAGATGTTTGATATGTGAGTTGATTACTGATGTGCTTTAAGTGTTCTTAATGAAGTGAAAGAAGTAAAACCTAAATAAAAAAACAAAAACAACACTGGAAATGGATTGACCTGTCCAGGTTGTGCCCTGCTTCTCTCTTCTGTGACCCTGCAATTATTAGCGGACGTTAGCGAAATTTAGAAAATAACTTCTACTGTTTGTGTAACCTGGGACAAAATGTTAACTCCCTTTTTAAGGAACAGGTAACTTCACGTGAAGCTTATTATTTTCATCCTACTGGATCTTAGGGAGGGTTTAGATAAAAAAAAAAAGAGCGATCCTCGATTTTCAAGGTTTCAAAGATCTTTGGCAAACATTGTAATGTGGAGCCAGAATGTTGGATAAGATTCATATAAGAAGGAAATGACTAGTTAGAACAGACCAGGCTGAACAGACTGAACATGTCTGCTTGCTGTTCACATTTATGCAAGAAATGATGAAGTTTTGCTTGAGTGAAAATCATCGACCTCTGCTTGGTAACTAAGAGTGACAGCTTATTAGGGGAAACTCATTTCTTCATTTTAATTTTTTCCATTTTCAGCGGATATAGACAATGGATGGACAAGAGTGGAGTTAATATAGTTTTGCTTTAAACCCTCTCGAGAGTCTATTATGAGAGTATATATATATATATATATATATATATATATAGAAATGAAGCATGTTGCAGGGTTTGAGGACCTACACAACACCAGAGGCAGAACATAAAACTTGCTGAACTGCTGAAAGGTAGAAACATGCAATCCTATTTGTAAACCAATTTAACATGATGATATGTATCTGAATCCAACAACTCACCTTCAAATTTAAAGAGTACATACAGTCCTGACCTTCTCTTGATTAAAACAACAACAAAACTTCTAACAGGAGTTTCAATGCACTCGATTTTTGTTTACTTTGATGTGAGTAAAATTACTGTAAAGTAATGCTATTATTACTCTAACATATCTAGCTGTGTAAGGTAAAGGGAAACCTATAATTTGTGAAGATTTGAAATTATATACAGTAGTTCCTCTGCTTTTTTGTTTGTGCTTATTTTTAAAAGTTTTCAAATTATGTTATAATTTTCTCTGTCTGATCACCAAAAAAACAACAACAAATAAATTGGATATGATAAAAGCAATCTTTTCATCAATTCCTTTTTTATTCTTTTTTTGAGTAACTTTTGACAATTTTTTTAATGACCACTTTTTCCTTCCACTTGAGTAATATTACTTTATAGTAATTATTTGCTTACTAAGATGTGTAGGTAGCATGGGACAAGATAACTCCAAAAACTGTTTATGATTTAGTTTCCTCAGTGGTAGAATACATTTAATGTTAGACAAAGAAAACTTGATTAAAACACTTTTTTTTTTACTCTTTCCCCCTGAAATGCAGAAGAGTGGACATATTACCAAAGAAACGATGCCAATGAGACCAGCTGACATTGTTTTGACATAAAAGTCAACTTCTAACTGCTTCAGAGTTGCAGCTGTGTGGGTACCAGAGGAGTATTTTTCTCTCGCTGTCGGGCTGCTTTAGAATCCGCCGGAGGAAGAAAAACTCAGCACCAGCAGCTATCTTTACCCTGTTGTACTGCTGCAGTCTGAGGTGAACCACCCACAGTCCTCCATTTCAACAATAAATCAGAGTTTTCCTCCAGGGCAGTTCAGTTACAACGACTAAACAGCAAGGGAGCCTCTGCATCTTTTTTGAGTTGTTAGAGGTTCAGGAGGGAACGCAGAAGCTGCAGGAAAACATTTCACTAATAAAATCCCTTTTCAGGCGTCGTATTGATTGGAAAAGGAACAGATTGTGTCCTGAAAATTTAGAAGAGACGACAGAAGAGTTCTTAATTCCTGCTAACAAGCTGGAATAAAAGTGAAGCTGACAGAGTATAACAGCTTTTCTCTCATAAATTGGATCAAGCAGAGACGAAAGTCACCTCTCGTGGTATTGTAAGAACTTTAAAGTTTTCTTTCTTAACGCATAAAGGGACATTTTGGATTGCAGGAGCCATCTCTGCAGATTGCAGTTAAGATGAGAGCAGCTTTCAGTGAGGAGACTCTGTTTGTTAGTGAGACAAAAAACAAAAAGGCTTCCAGTGTTTTCGAGTTTCTGTACCTGGAGTCAATCCCAAAGAGAAAATCTACTAAGAGTGATCTGCTCAGATCCAACTGTCAAAAACAGATCAAGTTGTGGTTTATTAGATGAAGGAAATCCTCCATTCTGGTCACATCGTTGCAAAAATGATGGAGTCATAAACCAAAACACTTCCCAACTAGTCTCTTGTTGTTGCTCCCCCATCTCTCCTGACAAACTGAACAGAAACTGAACAGAAACTGAACTCATGAAGAACTTCATCTATCAAGTTCATTTTTTAGCTGTTGAACGATCAGCTTTGAAGGTTGGGGCCTTTTCATGCACCAGTTCTTCCAGTTACCACCAGACATTTCACGCTGAACTGAGATCTTTAGTGTTTGTTAGTCTGCCTTTCCTTAAAGTTTGAACCATTTTAATCCAGTCATACCGTGACAGCTTCTTATTGACCACGGGAACCTTGTTCAGCTGATTTCTCACATTTTGCTTACAAAGTTAGTTTCCTATTTCTGCCATCTTTTGTGCCTTTTCTACTTTCAGAGCAATTCTTGCTCTGATGTTTTCTGTGACGTTTTCCCTGATTGATGTTTCTGCTTTCCGGCCTGAACATTTTGAGAACAATCAACGTGTTTTTCCATCATTTCTGCTCATTTCACCTCTTGAAGAAGTTGTATACTCCTGTCTATTGTTTTAAGCCAACAGCTCTGGTGATGAGGTTATGTTTTCTGTCAATGGCGAAGCTGTGACAGCTTGTTAAAATAATTAACTACAGAGTCCTTTGGTGAGTCTGAAGTTAATTACTTCTTCCTCTCTTTTCCTTTCCTGTGGATTCCCAAAGTGCTCAATTCTTTGGCCTCTTCCTTTTTCATTGTATCTGATTCCTCTGGGCTCCATTTTTTAGGAAACACAAATGTGCTTTTCCTTTTTGCATTGTTTATTGCAAGTTTTATTTTCCCCTTAAGCAACAAGACTCCATCTCCATCCAGTCATTGTTAGAAGGTCTCATAGAAGTAGGAGACTAGATAACTCATAATTTCCTCAGTTTTAAGGACATGTAGGCAGACATTTAGCTTTTTTTAGTCCTGGGGTCTGCAGTGGATTGTTACAATATTATGCACAATGTTTACAGACATCCCATACATGTCTGTCACATAGAAAAGGACAAATCATGTAACCAGACTTAATGTATAAACATGCAGTTTCTCTTGACCCTATGATGAAAGTCTAAGACCTTTTAAAAACACATGAAAAATCTTGTATAATTCTGTACAAATTCTGTAATTTATACAAATACTTTTTTCTTTTTATTCTAATTATTATTTACCTATAACCCTTATTTATTTAGTTAGGCCTACTTTTTGAAATGAGTCTTCATTAAACCTTACACTTAATTAATTTATTTACTGTATAATCTATTTATTATGTAATGAATTAATTTATTACATCTAAAATAGTAATTAACTTGTTCTGAATGTTTTATTTATTCAGGATTACTTATTCATTCATTTGAATTTGAATTTATTTTCTTATTAAAATATTGATTCTCTACATAATTTATTTTTCAAACTTTTAATTAAATTATATTGTAATTATTTGTTTGGCCTTTTTTAGTTACTCTAAAATAAATAAATCAATTAATAAATAAATAGGTTAGTATATTAATCAATATATGTGTGTTTATTTGTTCTTAATTCTTTGTCAAAACAGGTTTTTCTTCTAAATTAGATCCTGATCTCAATAAGGTTAAAAAAAATCAATTTCTATTTATTTATTGTGATTATGATAATTATTAGTACTATTATTGCTCCATCTATCCATTGTCTATATCATCTTACCCTGCAGTTATTGGGTGAGAGGCGGAGGACATCCTGGACAGGTTGCCAGTCCATCACACGGCAACTTGGAGACAAACAGAACAAACAACCATGAACATAATATTGTTATTAGGCCACAGAACATTTACAGACCAAGTCTTTGACCCAAGACGTTATTTTTGACACAAACAATCCCTCATTTCTCAGAGCATCAACAGAACATTTATAATGCAGAGCACATATTTAGTTTTATTCACCCTTTTCTTTCAGCTCTTAGGTTGTGAATCATTCTTTTAATATTAACTGTATTTCAGCCTCCTCATCTTGTTTTTCCTCAGTATGAAACCTAATGTGTTAGTCTGTATGATCTGGCCTTGTTTCGGCAGCCACTACTCAGAGGTGTTTGCTATTAAAAAGGAGTAAGTGTCGACATCAGGCAAACTGCTGATAATATAAAAAGAAAAGCGAAGCAGTGTTTTTATTATAGACAAGGGAAAGCGGAGGTCATCTTGTGGATGTGCAGTCGTGTTGATTCCTCATCACTGAGCTACAGATGTTAATGTTGGTGGAAAGTCTGATTGCAGGTGAACTTTTTGCAAACTGCTTTGCTCTCAGATGGTGAGCTTCCAACTGGGCGGCGTTTAGCGGGGGTTTGTCTGATGAATAATTGCCTCTGCTGGGCACCCCGGGAAGAATCAGCACTAATAACTGTTTTAATTTAAAACAAAGCATCCTATTAATCTCAGCGGCGGGGCCCCTGACTGTGCAGATGAACCCAACGTGCTACAAATGAACCTCGGTGAGTTTAAAAGCTGCAGTACAGGAACTTACAGTGGGAGAAAGTGTCTGATTGGATTTCAAGCTGCTTGAATAACTCTGGCTGATGAATAATAAAAATGTAACCTGATGAAAAATGGTGTAACAAAGTGTCTGAACACAGATATCTGGGTGAGGCAGGTATTACTCACACAGCAGGACAGTGGGAAAGTCTATGCAGAAAGACACACTCTTCATTTGATCTTAAATCACTGCCATGACATGATTTTATTTTCCTAATCCTTGAGAATATACATTTTTTAAACTTGTGTGCAGTTCTGAAACAGACTGATGTCATGGAAGTGGAAGACCTGATGGAAGCTTGTTTTATGCAGCCTGGCCGGCTGGATGCATCTGAAAGAGTCTTTGAAAGGGGTCAACAGTTTGGATCACCAAAAATTAATGTAATTCATTTTAAGAAATCTGTTCAAAATGTGAAATCCATATATACATTTGTTGTACACAGAGTAGCATTTGAGCATTTTTTTCTGCGAGTTTTGATGTTCTTGGTTAGTTTTGTCATGATTTGTGAGTTTGACAGAAGTTTGGGACCAAACACAAACTTAGAGGCCAGTATGAGAAAAACAGGCCAAGAAACCAGGATAGGTAGAGGAATCCAGCAAAAACAACGGAAACCAGGAAGCTTTAATACTGAAGAGTGGGAAGCGACACTGAAACCAAATGAGTGTGATCAGAGGAGTGCTGAACAGAGGGATTTAACGCAGGTGCAGCTGAATTCAAACACAAAAGCAAAGACTAACACTAACATGAATCTAATTGCATAAAACATAGAAGGAAAGGAATTAACTAATAATGACCCAGATGACAATAATAAACAACAGGATATCAAAATATCTAAACCACATGGGTCAAACTCAAGGTGAGAGGGCCAAATCTGGCCCGCAGTAGCTTTTTATGTAGCCCTCAAGATTCTAGACTATGCACTAATTGAGCTTAAATATTATGTTTTCAATCAAATCAGTGCAGTTTTTATCTGTTTACTACCAAGTTATATCAGTTTCTTGAGAATTATTGTAGAAATTCCCACAAAGTCCACAAATCCCCTCATTTTTTGAGCTAATACATAATTTATTGCAGATTTTTCTCAAAAATTGTCAAAAACCTTCTTACTTGTACTAAACAACTGCCTCAGCCTTAATTGAAGTCATATTATAGTCCGTGATCTGTACAACGAGTAATAAAAAGTCACATTTATTATCATAAATAAGCGCGAATAGTGTAAATCTTTCCAAATTAGTACCACAAACACTTTTTTATTGCAAAAGATCCCAGAGGAATCACAAAATCCTGGAAACAAACTGGTGATGAAGCCAAAATGTCACTGCTTCTTCTCTAGTTGCTAACCAGATAAAGGCAAACAGATCCAGGAGTGAAAAGTAGCATTTGCCATTCAAATTTATCAGAAACAGATCTGTTTTTTTATGTTTTATTCATATTGAAAAGTTTGAGTACAGCTGATGGCATTTTCAGTGTTTGGAACACGACCAGCAACAGAAACGCTATTGAGTTAATCGTTGTTATAGGCGATCAAGAAAACAAACAAAATCTCAAAATATATTTGTCATTTATCAAAATATAACTGGGCGTTTCTTTGAGTATGTACATATAAATTTGTGGGCCAAATTTATAAAAAAAAATTATCTACCCTAATAAATTCAAACTTCTGCAATATCTCAGCTTTTTAAATTTTATTGCAGTCGTCCTACTCCCCGTCGAAAGAACAGTTCAATAAATAATCAAAAGCTTTGAATTTAAAGATGTTCCTGCTGATGATGAGAAGATGGAAACAGCGGACTGGAACTGTGTCAAAGGAAGGAACACATGATTCAGTGTGTTTATTTGTGCCATAAAGTCTTTGTGGTTCCCGTTTTATGGATGTGACTGCAGGCAGATCAGAGTGCATCTCGCTGTGACACAAGCCTGAATAACTTAAAGTGTCTGTGATCTTGCAGATGCTAAAAACCCCACTGTGTGTTTCTAATGAGGGTACCTATATCTGTTCTTCATTTCACAGAAATGGAGGAGAATCTCCCCTTTGTTTGATGATACCTATTGTTCTCCAAATTCTGTTCTTCCTATTGTTGAATGTGCTGCGGCAGCAGATCAGGTTTTAACTTCAGGAAGATGAAAAAAGAAAAAAAAGCAGAATTATGAGCCTGAGGAAGTAAGTCAGATTTGGCCTAAAGTGACACTTTTGAGGCTCTGCACCCGTCTCCTGATCTCATTAATGTTAAAACATGCAAAAGCTCCGTCAGGGAACAGCACGGTGGGATAATTCTTCACACACTCAGCAAACTTTGACTCTGTTCTTCATGAGCAAGTTGTACTAATTCAGAATGAAACTAAAGGAGATTTTCACCTTCTGAGGACAACGTGCATCTTCTTACAGAGACAGACTGCTCTGATCAGCACTTCAATTAACAACTCATCAAATAAATTAAATGTTTACTCTCGAGCACATCTTTTAACTTTAAACTATAATTTCTGCTAATGCCCAATTCAAACAATCAGCTTCAAAGGCTTTTGATGTCAAATACATCAAATTTGTGTTTAGATTTAGTGTCTGTAGTGTTGATGCTTCTTCCTGATAACGTCATTTGTTCTCTATGCTGGATCAACATCCAACCCATTCTGGTCTGTTCAAAGCTCAAAGTGTTTGTTTGACCTTCAACCTTTTGTATAATTTGTATAGGCAACTATTTTCAACTGTCCCCTTAACCTTGCAAGAGCCCTAAAGATTGACCTCACTGAGTCACTGTGGGTGCAGATGCAGGACAGCCCTCACTCCTGGGGATTAAATCAGTGGTACTACGTATTTTCCATGCACATAGTGCCATTTTATAACACAACAGAGTAACTTTGTTACCTTCAGGTGCCATTAAAATACTGTATATATATAAAAAAATGACTTTAAAACCATATGACTTTGTAATTTGATGCCTTGAAATTGGGCCTCTGTCTCTTTAAGAAGCTCCTACTCTTTCCGACAGAGTGGGAGCTTCTCTTCACAACAACGCTAATCCATTACGGCAATTACAACAACCCTTAGGAGTGTTGTTTCGTTTCACGGATTCCTCAAACGTGCATAAAAAAACCAAAGCAACACTCCAGGTATATTTTTGATCAGTATAACATGCTATAGAGCTAAAAAATTTGATTTTATATAATATTTCCTGGATGCCGACAAGCTTCCTGACAACAGGTCAGACATTGTGACATTTCAGCCCCTTATTAATCAATTTTCTTGTGATGTCATTTTTTGCTACCACCTCACTGTGCATGCAGATGCACTCACACCAACATGCTGCCCATGCTGAGCAAGCTCTGCACTGGTGGAAACAAAATTTTCCCCCTCCTCACGTGAAGATGTCTCTGCACTGTAAAAAAAAAAAAAACAACAGCAACAAAAGAAAAACTTATTTTAGAGTAATTTAGGCAGATTTTACCGGAATTTTATACAGTAAAATTCTGTGGTTGACAGAATTTTACTGTATTTTACGGTATAAAATAAATTATCTTATAAATACTGATTTTACAGTATGAATATGGTAAAATCCGTATTCCAGGAGGTATATAATTACTGTAAAAGCCATATTCATACATTAAAAGTCTGGCAATCACAGCTGTCGTAGTTTACTGTAAATTAGAGATGTTTTTTTTTATTCCATTGTGGACATTCTTAAACATCCTGAAGCCTTCTGCTCTGCACATAAACCTGATTATGATAAAAAAAAAAAACAATCCCTTCAGCTGCAATATTCTTTATTTTGGAAATTTTGCTACAACGTAATGGTTGCTTTGCTGATGCAAGAAGACAGTAGCTGAGTTTCCATTGACCTACTTGCACAATTTGATATTTTGAAATTAAATTTGTCTTAAAGGAAACATGCAAATTTCTAAAACCCCCCTTTTTAAAAAAAAACAAAAACAAAACGTTTTGGAGATAGGATGGGGTTGATATTGGTTTATTTTGCAAGGGAAACACTTTTTTCGCATCACATGAGTCACATGATCAACAACTGGATGTTTCCACTGATGCAAACCATGAAGAAGAAGAAGAAAAGGGGAAGTAGTTGGAGTATCATGGCGCAGCGCGTTTTTCAGGCTCAAGGCATGAACTGTTGAGAATAAATAATTCTGTGTTTTCCTTTTGTCTCTTTTAGCAAGTTGCTAAGCTAAAGCTAAGCTAAACTTAAAAGAAATGCAAATGAGAGCTGGGGTGAGGGATGACACACTAGGTAACGCCCTCTTTACCTAGTAGCTCAGAGAGACAAAGGGAATGGGAAACCCCTGTGGGATGCCATTTTGCATGTTAGCTCTTAAAGGTAGCATGTCAGAATGGACCAGCTGTATTTTGGTATTAAAGGATGGAATTCATGAATTCAACTTACTGACTCTTCTTTAGCCTCATACATCAAGAACTCAGCATGGAGAACAGTTAATTCTCCTACAGAACAAAGTTATTAATGTGTGACATTATTTGTGTTTTCTATTTTATGGAAACATTACAAGTGTCTGGGATACTGACAATGTTTTTTGCACATTTGTAATGAAAACGGAGCTACTGACTTGCATAGTAAGGCTGCGACAATATGAGCAAAATTGGATTCTGTCATAACTTCACCTGTGAAGACACAAAAACAAGTTTCTGTAAATTTTAATCTACTAAATGCAAGTCTAATAAAGTTTGTTCATATCTGTCTATAATTAATTCCAAAAACTTTTAGAAATATTTTAAGAAACCGTCTCAAACGAGTTAGATAACAGTTTTCTGTAGCTTTCAGAGAGATTATAGTAATGTATTTCTTTGCATTTGAATTTGAGATAATGAAAGTGTTTCAAGCAGCAGGAGATTTACTCAGCCAGTGTTATCAGACATAAAATAATAAAAATGCAAACATTAATTGGAAAAAATGTGTTCTGCAGAGAGCAACTGTCAGATGGGGGCTTTTCATTCCTCCTGATCCTTACAAAAACACCACATCCTTACTCTGCTAACACCCACGCTTTTCCTGCCGCCTCCACATGGAGCAGAGCAGGGAGAAGGTTAACCACAATGAAAAGAAGAGCATAAAAAGCTATGTGATGGGGGACGTGACCCGCACTGAACCTCGGCCGCCCACCTCTCCGACACGTTTGTTAACACGAGGCCCAGCTGAAGGCCTGCACTCATTGATTCAGCTTCATTTATGACTCGATCAATTGCACTCAATCAGGGCGTCGAGCTGCAGAACCGTCAGACTGTAAATCAGATGGCGTCTCGTCCTCGTTTCTCTTGCCCTCTCCGGCCTTTCTGTCAGCACGAGAATAAAGACGAGCCCAACACAGATCACAGAAACATCAAGTTCCTTCTCCAGGAGATATTTTACAGGGCGGAAACAAAACTCATCTGACGGGGAGTATTCAATGCAGACATGATAACTGAACATCTATAAGGATAAATCAAAGATAAATTTCAACACAGGTCAGTTGTATCTGGGATAAAATACGTGGATGACATCGGATAACTGCAGCTTTGTGTCGGTGGGTTCTCTTGCAAATTTGGATTTGTTCCTCTTCATTTGTCCTTTGAAATACTGGATAGATTTCCCATTTTGGATGAAAAAACTCTGAATGCCTCTTTTGTAATAAAGCTGTAATGAATCAGAGTTTTTAATAGCAGCCAAATGTGTTTAATGATGAGAAATAATTTTAGTTTTGTCCTTTATTTCCTGCTTGAATTAAGATTGGTTGTACCCCCTAAAATGGAAATAAAGAAAACTGTAGATATTAACTTCTGTGGTACTAACAAGACAGTTTCCACTTTGCATATTGATGCATATTAAGCAATATTTTATGTTTAAATGATTAAAAAAGGCAGTTGCAAGAGAAAAACTGTCAAGTATTTGCAGATTTTAACTAATAGTGGATGATTGTGGTGCCTAACTCTAATGAATTACAGGGATCCACTGTACTTTTCTTGGAAAAAATACACCAAAAGAACTGGAATGTAATGATTAGAAAAACCCCCACTAAAATATGTAAATATTAAAATACAGTGTTCTTCAATACGTGATCCAAGCTAAACCTAAACAGTTCACACACTTTAGGGATTCCCTTGATATTCTCTGTGAAACAGGCTTAAATGTCCACATAACAGCAATCTGGATCTGGATTAAGGTTGTATAATGAACAGCAACTCTTCTCCGTGTCCTGTTCATGTCTGACAGCTCTGAGGTCTGTACGCAGCTCTGCTCATTTCTCAGTGCATCTCCTCTGTGGTTTCCAGAACAGCCGGTCAGTATGTGGGCAGCAGCTCCCTGCAGTTAGAGAGTAAAAATAAAAGCAGGAAGAGCCGAGCTGGAATCAAACAGGTTTTTTTTCTTTGTGTGTGTGTGTCTGATGTGTGAAGACGGGGATGGATGCGTTATCATCAGGAACATCCTCACAGAGAGGTCAGCCGAGCTCCAGCAGCGCTACGAGGCCTGGCAGGATGCCTGTGCCTCACAGGAGAAGCTGGAGGTGGAGCTGCCTCCTCGTCAGCACCGTTTAGCCGATATTAAACCTGCCATCAGCTGACCTCAGAGCAGCCGGGCCTCCGGAGACATCAGCGGAAATAGGGAATAACTAAGTAAGTCAGAAGGCTGTGATCATCTGGCTGCTGAATGATTTTTCTCTTTGTGGAGGAGGATAAGTAGCATTACAGCTAAATTACCTGCTGCGTCTTTCATTTGAACCTGGTTTGATCATCACAAACACTCATTTAAAGTTCTTGTTCAGAGCATGAAGAAGATGAGATTTGCACATGAAAAGGATAAACTCCTCTAAAAAACAAAACAAGAAAATATCAGAGAAAACAGGCTGGAGTACAACAGAGTAACTATTTTGCAGCCTGTGGAGATTTACAAAAGCTGACGGAGAAAACATGAAACAAATCAACTTGGTTGATGAAATGAGCTGCAGAGGAGAGCGTAGAAATAAAAAAAATATTTTGAATCATCTAACAGATGATAAATTAGAGTAAATTAGGCAATGCTTTAACTAATCTTTTCATGAAAAAAAGAGGCAAAAATACTGGGAGATTACACTGAACTGGAGTTTAATTAAAGCTGTTTGTCTAAGAATTTTTGTTATTGCTTATTCACCTGTCAGATATCTCAAAGATCCAGGAGAGACAGCTGACATCACCCTTCTTCCACCCCCCAGAGAGATTCTTGCAGTAAGTCCAGGAAAGGCCTCAGGGTCTCCTTACTGTGGGATGCACACAGAAACCTCCAATGTATCAGATAGGAATCCTTATCAGAAACCCAGTTCAGCTCTGCTACGCGCTCCCTCTGGATAACTGATGCAAAACTGATGTAGATTCAGTGTTTTCATAGTTTCTGTGACCACCTACAAGGATTGTGATGAATACACATTATTTTTCAAGTCTTTAAAGTCAATTTATGGTCCCTTGACAGCAGAACAGAAGCCGGGTCCACCCATTTCTGTCTTTGTTTGTCACTACCTTCATATTTTAATGCGTTTATTAGATTAGTATGGCAGTTAGGAAAGTTTTCCAAAATCAAAGCAAAATAGCAAACAGTGGAAAAATTCCTCAAATAACAATTTAATCCTACTAGAAAATGTCAGCTTTTTTCATTTGTTTGCAGCACAAAATTTTGCAGTTTCGCAACAGAGGCCCACAGATTTACACAGTTTGGTTTCAAACCAAGACATCATAAAAACTTTGGCGTTAGGCTGTTGTCTCATAACATTTGTTGACCTCGTCACTTGATATTTCTGCTGACTTCTAGTGTTCAGAACGACAACAAACTCACATTTAGGACTGTTAGAAGCTTCCTCTTGACCTTTCCTTTCCCCTGAGGTAGCTGAGGGATGATTATAGGTAATCACTCTGAAAGGTGTCATCTTGCACAGGTTGCACTTTAAGAGTTTTACTTTACAGCTGCTTCCCGCTGAGAAGCAGAATCATCTCAAAAGAGGCTGGAAATGATCTCAACTGTGACACAGGCTGGAAATTCCTGGGTCACATTTGTCCTGTGATTAATGGGGTTAAAACATTCCACAGGAAACACAAATGCTGCAAGAGCATCAAAAGTTTGACAAGCTTATCAATATCATCAGTCTTTAATGGATCCTTTTTGAGGTTTGGATAGATGACAGTGTGTTTTTGTGTTTTCAAATATTGTTTTCTAGAAAAAAGATGTAATAGAAATATAAATTCCTATCCAGTAAAGATGTAGTTTTTGACCAAACTTTTTAAAACATGACTGCCACACCTACAGGATATATATATGCAAATGTATTTTCAACCAATTCATCTGTATGGTATCTAGGGAAGATATGATAGACCAAAGCTTTGGTCAGTTCTCCTGCTTCATGTTTTTTAAACACCCACACATGATTGAAGCCTTGGTTTAGCATCGACAGTAATAATTTATGTAGGATTTGCTCCACTGTGTGTTAGACTTTCACAGTTTTGCCCTCAGTTACCATGAATCTTTGCTGGAAATCTGCAAGATTCCTGTCTTCTAGGGAGTGTGTTATTTCCCCAAGTGAAGGAGCTTAGGTACCTCAGCTTCTTGTTTATGAACTCTGGGTAGAACTGAACAAAATTAGTTACTGGAGCATCTGGAGTGACGCATTACCGACCTTTTACTGGTAAGATTCCCTGAACCCAAAGAAAAAGCTTTCAGTAACCAATCAGAGAAATCATCTCTAGTGATGTTGTAGTATTGTCCACCAGAAAGAAGACTCAGAAAGAAAAATAGATTGTCCATAATTTAATTATTTTATGCTGAGGTTGTCCTACTGAAAGAAATGCATTGAAAATCCTCCCTTTTGTGTTTTCACAGATACAAGAAAAACTTCATTTTATATAAGGGAGTATATTAAGAATCCTCTATTCATTGTAAAATCATCTTAACATTCAATCACTGTAATTTAGCTTTTAACTTAAAGAAGTTCAAATCCAGTCTCAATAAAACTGTGAAATATCCTTTTTATCTTCTTCGAAGAGGATGCAAGCTTCAGCCTTATTGCCAGCAAATTGACTAGTTGCATTGGTCCCAACAGTTATTTTTATAATTTTTCTTATCTTGTCAGCCCCAAATTGCTACTGAACAATATAAAGTTGGGAGGACCCAGAGGTGCAGGACGTTCTCAGCTACAGAGTTTTATTATCAGAGTATGAAGCTACAATCACCTTCCTTTATATCCAGAACTAACATTAATGCAAGTTTTACCAGACAAAGTTTTTAAGATTTTAAAAGCATTCCACACTGCAACCAGGCACTGAAGCAAAAATTCTGGTTTGAGTTTGAGCAACAATTATTCACGAGGCAGCGGTTAGTCTGCAGTAATGTAACTACCAAGCTGCAGCAATTATCGTGAAGCTCTCTGGAGTTTTAAGATGGTAATTGGAGGTGATTGAGTGGCTCAACATGCATAAGTCTGCCTGGAGGCGACTTCCTCCTCCTCCCACCTATCCACACATCCATCCTCGGTGAAGTCATTCAGAGCAGAGAGAAAAGCTGGTGCAGCTCTTTACTGCTGCCTCTCCTGCTGCTCTCCTGAGATCCTCTGGCTGAGTTTTGGCCTGGCCTGAAAATCTGGACAGCAGTTTTTCAATGAGATCGGATGAAAGTTTTCTGAGGTAAAGAGCTTGGAAATTCAAACCAGGTTTAAGCTTCTGGATGTGTTTTTGCATGGAAATGTTTCTGGATTAACAGCGTGTGTTACATTTTGAAGTGAAACTTTCCAAGTATGTGAAAATACAAACCCACCTGCTGCCAACAGCATCTTTAATCTGAACATGTCTGCCCAGTATATGATAACCATAATACCTAAGAAATGTAAAAACGGTGTACTTTGTTCTTTAATGCCCCGGATTAAAGGTTCAGCAAGGCATGTATCTGCAGCAGTCGCAGTTCATGTGACTCAGGAGACAGAAACAGCCTTTGTTCTGCTTTTTGAACCTTTTTCCCAGAGAGCAGGAGACCAAACACTCCGTGACCAGGTGAGAATTAATGTTTAATAAGTTTGGCTCCACTGAGACATTGTACAAGAGAAATAGGTACCAGAAAAGGCATGAGGTGACCAATGAATCTCCCTGACATTTTGATAAATCGAGAAGCAATTTTTTTCAGCTTTTCAGTTGCTTAACGATTTAACATATTTAGCCTTTATCGGCTTATCATTGGTTTTATGTTAATCACACTCCACTTGTTTTCTGCTGCTTATTTTAAACAAATTCCAGAGGCAGGAGACTGAGTAGCTGTTTTTTGACGTCTACTTCCTTCAACTCTTCCCTGGAAACTCCAAGATTTTTCCTTCCTTCAAGGCTTTCTCTTGGGGGAATATAAGAAAGAGGCTCACAAGGAAGGAGTCTAAACATTATTTGTGATTTCATAAATCAACAACTCAATGTACCATCACTGAAGAAGCTGCCACAATCTACCTGCCCTATTCCCGCTTTCTTTTAAACAAGCACCAGTCAAATAAGATCCCGTCTGAGAAACTGACCCAAAGTTCAGATTTTACCTGTTTTAATCCATACTTTGCTGTAGAAAAAGTGAATACCTTCATATCACGATCATTTCTTAACCTTTAGCACTAATAACTCCTAATTTGTTTGTAGTGAACCTGTTAACCTCCACCCGCCCGAGCCCGGGCGATTTGCATAAAAATTTTTTATTACCGCATATAACTCAGCCAAAAACAATGCCAACATACCCATGCCATACCTCTTTAGAATCAGGACATCTAACAGAAAAC
>CAEGAG010152069.1:0-23092 GCA_903067065.1 Brachyrhaphis terrabensis
TTTAGAGAAACCCGACCAATCAGAGCGTTTAGAGAAACCCGACCAATCAGAGCGTTTAGAGAAACCCGACCAATCAGAGCGTTTAGAGAAACCCGACCAATCAGGACATTTAGAGAAACCCGACCAATCAGAGCGTTTAGAGAAACCCGACCAATCAGGACATTTAGAGAAACCCAACCAATCAGAGCGTTTAGAGAAACCCGACCAATCAGGACATTTAGAGAAACCCAACCAATCAGAGCGTTTAGAGAAAACCGACCAATCAGGACGTTTTCTGACTTCAGACAAGCTGCAGGAGCCACAATAAAGTTTTTCCTTTTTTGTTTTCAGGCAGAAAAAACAGAAAACATTCTGAGGAAGAGGAGAGCTCGTGGGTGTGTGTGTGTGTGTGTGTGTGTAGGTGGGGATTTGCTTTGTTGTGCAGCACTGTGTCTCCTGCACGCGCTGCTCTAATTTGTTGGATTGCTGTGTGTCCTGCGCGGCGGCGACACACACACACACACATACACAATAACACACACACACACACACACGTTGTCGCCGCCTGGCAGATGTTCTCCACCCTTCACCTTCCTCTTCCTCCTGACACCTGGAGCAGCAGCACATTTAAATCTCTCATCCCTCAACAGAGACCAAATCAGGATTTTAACTTTTATAAAATATTAATTTGTTCTTAATGTTTGTCTGAAGTCATTTCCCCCTTCCAACCCGATTGGACTCGACTGATTGCAATTGATTGATTGACGGCGTTTTAATTGAAAACCATATATCAACAAAATCAGCAACATTTTCAAATCAAAATCCTTTTTGCTGCTAATTTATTGAATAAACAGACATATGAGATCAATAGCAGATCAATTTAATCTGATCTTCAACCATCAGTCCTGATTGTTCATGGAGCTTCTTTAGAGACATGGACGCTAACATTAGCATTAGCTGCTACATGTTAGCATTGAGATGCTATTTTAAGTTAGCATAGCTTTGCTGATGGGCTAACTCCTTTTAGCACAACTTGAACACAACAACAGTCTTTTCCAGCGTCCAATCAGATCGTCTAAAACATAAATTAACCCCTAATGGACCAGAGAGAAGCAGCTAGCTGCTGCTAGCGGAAGACGCTGTGCATCACATTTACAGGTGTACCAGAAACACAACACAATACAAAGGTTCTGGCAGAAACCTGCTTGGAAAAAAATAAACATGTTTAACTCACTAAAATCTATGAAATTAGTAAATCAAACCAAAAACATTAAAGTCCCTGTCCTAATTAAGATACATAAATTTATGTATCCATTGTAAAATAATTCAATTAATGATTATAAGAGGAATCAACAGGAGCTGCTGATCAAAATAAATAGTTCATTTTAATATTTATCATATTATTTAAGATCTGCAAACTAGTAATTACATTGTAAACAAGTCCAAAGCGGTTCTGTTGGTTCTGGTCCAGATGTCACATCGACTCGCCTTGATTTATGTAGATGGAGGGAAACTTGAGCTAAAACTAGATAAATGCAGAATCCTTCATTTCAACTGGATGGAGATTAATTCATTCAAATCTATGCCAATAAAATCAGGAAACATGTGAAATGTATCTTCTTCTGAGTCTGAAGCTTTGGACCTGGCTCCTCTGACTCCAGGATGCACTGTGGCATTCTGGGAGATCAGCAACTGTTGGCTTGGCGGTGAACATGCTGGAAGGACGAACGTTAAACACAAATCCCCCGGGGTCACAGGGCTGCTGAGCGTGTTGTGTTTGTGCTGCGCAGCGGCGGAGGATTGATCCAGCAGCAGCTGATGATCGGAGGGAAAAGGCCTGAGCTGCTGCAGGAAGTCACCGCTGTCAGGAACCTACAGGGGCAAATAATTCAGAACTCAGTTACTGCAGGACATGTCAGTAAATTAGACTCACTTTTAAAAAGGTAAGCATCATATTCAGAGCCGTTAGACTTTTTATTATCCTAACAGGAACAGTTTTTACAGCAACCTTCATTTTAAATGGCAGCTGGTAAAAATGTCAACAATATGACGACGTATCAGAGCCGTTGAAGCTGGAAGGGAAAAAATGAGCAAATTTTCAGATTAATTTCAAAAACTTTCTAGAAAAAATGTGGAAATTTCTGAATTTCAGAAGTTGAAAATCTCCAAAGTTTTTCCAGAAGATTCCTGACAGGAATCTCAGTTTTCAGTTAAAACCTGATGAAAGTTTTTTGTTCTGCTCTGATTTTGTGTTGCAGAAACTTTCATTCAGTTTATTTCCTCTGCTGCTGGAATGAGGCTGGAGCTCTCTGCTAGCGTTAGCATTAGCATTAGCATCAGCCTCTCTGCTGTCTGGATTTTGTTAGAGACTCAATAATAATCTTAGATTAAAAATATATTTTCACATATAGGCTTGTAAATTATTACCAGTAATTTAAAAACTGTATAAATGTGAACTGATGTAATTAAACAATAATAATTTTTCTGTCAACTGTTTGTCATTTTATCAAACATTTATTTAATGGTCTACAAAATGAACTTTTAATTCAGCATCTGTTTGGTTCTTTAAGTTATTCTGTTAATAATGTTTATATTTAATATTTAATGTAAACAGCAGAAGCTGGAAAATAATAAATTGTAGCAATAAATGCAGGTTTGGTAAGAAATAAAACTTCTTTCAAAATCTTTGTTTCTTGTTTTTTTAATTTTACATGAAGTATATTAATGTTTTTGAGGTTTTTTTTGTTGTTTTTTTTTTTTGTAGGAGGTTAAATTAAAACATTTGAATCCTGAAAAATATGTTTTATATGATTTGTGTTTCTATTGCTGTCAGAAAATTGCTTTCATTTCCATCTAAATCAGGATTTATTAAAGATAGAAAATTGTTTTCAGGAACATATTTAATCAGATTAAATCTGTTTCCCAGATTGAAACTATTTTCTCAGCTTGAGAAGTTGGAGGAATAAAATAAAAACAGAAACTATTTTTATCCATAAATATGTTTGTTTTTCTGCTCATTTATTTCCAATCATAACTCAATTTTAACCTGAAAGTAGAAATTCATCGAGGCTCCCTCCGCTCTCCACTCTGATTGGTTGTTTGGGCTCGGTGGGCGGGGCCTCCGGGGACAATAGAGAGCGGTTCCGAGGAGGCTGACCCGCTTACAGACGGTGCCGGGGATCCGCGGTGTGAAGCTCCAGCTCCGGACCGGGACGGAAGACGCTGCTGCGGTCAGAGGATCCGCGGGGCGCCGCTGGGTGGACGGACTGCTGCAGCTGCGATCAGGTCAGAGGGTCTTTATTTCTGAGCAGCTGATCGAGGAGCTGCAGCTTCATGCAGCCTGTCTGTGTCTTTGTGCTGCTTCATTCCCGCTTTGTTTGCTGTTAATCATCCCGGATCAGCAGCAGCAGCAGCAGCAGCAGCTCTGATCTCTGATTGAAGCGGAAATGCTCCAACATTTCCGGCCCTGGATCCGTTTCTGCTCCAGAGACATGAAGCCGCTTTGTGTCTGCAGCTCCAGCAGTTTCACCAATCAGCTCCAGGTTCAGATGCTTCTGCAAAACCAGGAAGGAAAATCATCAAATCTGAGGCTAAAAATCTACCAGAATATAATCTAATCTCATTGAATCCTGCAGATTTTACAGCAGAAGAAGGTTTTTATAAAATCCAATAACAGTTTTAATGAATCTTTGTTTAATATTCAGGTTTAAACAGTTTGATCATTTTAGATTTTAAACTATTAAAAATCTTTGTAATAGTTGTTTGATTTCATCCCAATAGGAACCTGAAGATTTTTGTTTTAGAAAATAATTTTGCTTTTCATAAAGTGGAGCGCCTCCTCCTTCCCCTGGTTGAGTTTAAAAACATGAAGATTTTAAAATCGTGAGGCAGCAGCATTATTACAGATGGAAATATGCTGCACAAATATTCACCTCTGATCTGCAATCAAATGTTTTTATTTCCAATTAAAAACAGAAGCATTTTAATTTGAAAGTGTTTCCTAAAACATGAAGCTCATAAACGTTGTTTCCATGTTCCTCCTTCTGAGTGGAGAACAGGTTCATCATGTTCGATCTGCGTTGCTGAACTTTAACTCTGAAGCTTTTGCTCGTTATGCTTGATGCTCGTTCAGAAATATGTTCTGATATGTCAGTAGGTTCATGAACTGAACTGAGTCCAAAGATGCTTTTCTGAAGCTTTTAAATGTTTCATATTAAAACATGAGGAAAATTCAGACAGCGAGTTTCTGCCGGTTCTGTTTGTTTCCTGTTTGTTTTTCCTGCAGCAGATGAAACTTTGTTAAAAAATGTAAAAGATTTCAAAGCGTCGTGGGATTTAAAAGATCCAAAGTTCAGATGATCCAGAGGAGTTTTAAGGATTTATTTTACTTCCTGATAAGACGTTTGTTTTTTCTGGACTCTGATCGCAGATCGATTTATTGATCTCCAGGAACATTCAGGGTAAAAGTTTCTGTGTTCAGTTGAACTTTAACATCTTGAATGTTTCTGGTTTTTATCCAGATCTTTAAAACGCGGTTAGCTTCCAGGCTAACTAGGCAGGATTAGCATTTATATTTGACCAAACATTTGATTATCTATTGTAGAACAACACTGCTGTTCTTGTTACAGATGTTTATTTATCATTTATTTGGTTGATGCGTTGAAAACGCTGCAAAAACATGAAGCATTTTTGTGCAAATATCTTAGCACTTTAAATAAAATGAAATTATAAAAGTAACTTTTCTTCAAGATGAATAAGCTTATTTTAAGTCAATATTTATTTAATATAGATGTTAAAGTTCCAGATACACTGTCAGATATTTTTGGGTAAAAAAGGAAAAATGTTTAGTTTATAAAACCAGTAGAACCAGTAGAACCAGTCTGCAGTCTACTGGTTTTGAATGAAACATTTTCATTGTAATAAAATAATATTGCTATTCATTTTCCCTGATTAAAACTGAAAGGTCTCCAGCTACATGAGACCACCTCTCATGTTAATCTACGTCGTTCTGAAACTGCGTTTTGGGGGCCGAACAAACTCAGTCCAAGGGCCACAAATGGCCCCGGACCGCACTTTGGACCCCCTGATCTAAACTGTTAAACAAACGACCAGAAGATTCAGACCATAAACTCAAACACACTTTGATTATCCAGCAGGGGAACGATCCAAAGGCCACCATTATGGAGTGGCCTAGTCAAAGTCCAGAGTGTAAATCTGCCTGAGATGCTGCAGCGTGACCTTACATACTTTTAAAGCAGCTGTGAAACCGTTCAGGAACATTTACTGGATGGTTTGAAACATTTAGTTGTGAATTAAAACCAGAAATGATTCAATATTTTAAATTATTTTCTGGATTTGTATTTTCATGATGAGATTTTTAGTGATAATTTACTGAAAATGTTGGTCTGGATGTTTTCATGTCTGAAGATCAGAAACGCCGTTTAGCATCAGCGGCGTTTGTTCTTCCAGATGAAACTCATGGTGACTCGTTCAGATGTCGCTGCTCTGAGGGCTCAGGATTGTGTGCAGGGGTCAGAGGTCATGAACATTTATTTCCTCTGATGTCAGCATTAAACCTGACAGGATACATGCAGACGAGTTGTAACTGGTTTGACTTTTTCTCAGAGCCGACGTCAGTTTGATTGTTTGGAAAATCATAATAAATGAAAATAAAATAAATCTATACTTTATTTTTATAAAGTTACATGTAATCTGATTACACTGGACCAACATAATCTCAGGGATTAGAGCCAACTGGGCACCAGGTCTGAGCATCATGGCTGATGTGTCACGGTGCAGCGTTTCATCCAGGAAACACGGCCGCTTCCTTTCCCGGCGGCGTTCCCAGGGGGGCAGCCGGGGCGCGGTCGGCCCCCCGCTGGGAACCCAGACAAACAGAAAACAGATCCTAATTAAAGCTGTTTGATACGACAACAGGTCAGAGTTCAGAGGTTCATCCAAATAAAAACATGATGCAAAAACAATCTGACAAAATAACGTTTTGATCAAGTCCAAATGCTCTTAAAATAAGACCAATTATCTTATAAGTAACTTTTCAGCAAGAAATAACAGCTTGTGTTAAATCATTCATTTCTTAATATGTATTAAAAAGTTGTAGTTCCTCTGGCAGATTATTTAATTTATAACATTTTATTGATGTTATAAGTGAAATAAACTGTCAGGGAAATTAGTAGTTTTTATTAGTATTAAGAAATGAATCACAGAAAACAAGCTGTTGTGATGAAAAATTATTTATAAGTTGGTTTTATCTGAAGTGTACAAAGTTATTTGCACAAGAAACTAGATAAAAATATTTGGTAAGACTTTGTGTTTTTGCAGTGTAAATTTAGTATTCAGTTTTTTCTATCATCTTAATAAATGAGGCATCAAGCGAACGGCTGCTTCTCCTCTTTTATCTGGATCCAAAATCGTTTCCCGAACCGCTCTGCTGCCAAACCGGACGCTCTCAGAACGACGGCTGGAAAATCCCCCAGCATGCACTGCTTCTGCCCAGAACTCGGCTTCAGTTTACAGATAATCTGAGTTTCTTTGGATTCATTTCTGCGATCAGCTGCAGCATCAGCGCTAAACCTGGGAATACCCAGAATGCTTCATGCTATAAGCCCCGCCCCTTTTAGACTCCACAATCACAGCAACTGCTTCCTGATTGGTTGGAGTCGGCGCGACGGCATTGGCCAGATAAAAGGGGCGGGGTTTATTCCAAGTTTTATTTTCTGTCAGTTTTGTTTACAGTTTTAACTTTAATGAGTATTTTCTAAACAGAACCATAAAATCACATTAATGGTTATTAACTAAAGATCAAAATCTATTAAAATCTGCTTTTATTTGAAAACTTTTCTGATTAATAATCTTTTTACGTTGAACATAAAGCCTCGTTAGGCGAGTCGTCTCTTTCATGCTTTGTGCTGCTGAGGTGAGCCTTTCAACCTGCTGACTCATCACAGCCAACCGGCCGGAGGTGTGTGTGTGTGTCGCTCACAGAGTGTGTGTGTCGCTCACAGAGTGTGTGTGTCGCTGACGGAGTGTGTGTGTCGCTCACAGAGTGTGTGTGTCACTGACGGAGTGTGTGTGTCGCTGACGGAGTGTGTGTGTCGCTCACAGAGTGTGTGTGTCGCTCACAGAGTGTGTGTGTCGCTCACAGAGTGTGTGTGTCGCTCACAGAGTGTGTGTGTCGCTCACAGAGTGTGTGTGTCGCTGACGGAGCGGCTGCTCTTCATCTCCTCTCTGATTGGACGGTGAAGTGGATTCTGCTGACTCGTGGTTTTTATCTGATTATTGATCATGTTTTAGTTTTTTCTCTTCAGTCGGATCTGATTTAGCAGAAACTTCTCAGGTTTTTATGGTTTTGCAGACAGTAATAAATTTACTCTTATTCAAAGATCAATAATTAATTTCTGTATTGATCCTGTAGGATGTGAGTCTTTAATTAATTTGCTAACTGTGAAATAATTTGTTCATTTTTTGGAAAACAAGCAGAGATTTTGACTAAAGTATAGAAATCTATTGAAATATTTCTCTTAATGTGGAAAAATGAATCCATATCTTTATTTAAGCGGCTCCTTCGGACCGACCCGGACCGACCCGGTTCTGGACTTTTCTGGAAATGTGACTCAAACTTGTTTAGAGCTGCAGCTATTGATTATTTTAGCAATCAATTATTCTGACGATTAATCAAACAAAAATGAAAAATCTGTAGAAATTCTGCAGATTTTTCATTTTAACTCTCGACTCTTTTTTTGTACAATTATAGAAAAGATGAAAATAAATATTTCAGTTCCTCCATTTAATAATAAAATAAACCTTTTATTGCCTAATATTTGGTTCCTTTGGTGAACATTAGTTCAGGTCTTTCTGATCAACTGATCAATAAATCTCAGAGCTGATCTTCAGTTTATTTTATAAATTAACTGATTAATATTTGGATGGTTTTTATTTTACATGTATTTATTTTTTAGCTTTTAATTATTTCTCTGTGTCAGAAAAAGTCCTTCTATACTCCAGTTAACTATTAATTGATTACTAATCGATCCGTCATGATAACTGGATCAATTAGTAACAATTTGATTAATCGTTTCAGCCCCATATTAATTTATGGATAGTTCTTCTATTCCCAGATGATTTTTTTATCTAAATTATTTTCTCCCAGATTTTTTCTTCCTCTTTGGTTTCAAACCGTCGACTCCCAGAAGTTCAGAATGTTAATAATAATAATAATAATAATAATAATATCTGTAACCATAAGCTGCTCTCTCTGTTTACTTCTCTAAATTCAGCTCTTCTGATTTTTTTCTGCTCGCTCCACGTTTTTAGGGAAACAAACTGAAAATATTGATTTCCAGAATCATCTGGTTGTTTTGGCTGCAGGAGGAAAGTTTGGTCTGAATGTTCAGTTTGCAGTAAAAATAGAAAAGCACCGTTTAGTGAAATCATAAAACTGTTTTTACCAACCCGGGTTGCTATAGTAACTAAAACAACCAAACCTGGAGGAAACATTTTCATCAACTGAAATAAATAAAAACTGTAACTAACTAAAACTGACATTATTGATCATTTGTTTCTGTGTTTATGAATTATTTATTAGCCTTTCCAGCTGATGAAATCGATTTTTCTTGGCGTCACGTTAATCTGCACAATGTGGAGAACTGATGGTTGTGAAGACGGATCAGAACATCATCACACATTGAATTTAAAAAATCTAACTAACATTTAATGAGTCACATTTTGTTGTGGCTGTTAACGTTACAATACATAAATATTTCCATGTTTGCAGCAAAACTGTTTTTTTATTTTGTTTAAATTGTTGTTCTTCCAATTAAAGGAAGATTTTTTGTTGGTAAAAATATCTTTATTTTAAAATGACCTCATGACTTCCACCATGTTTGTCCTTTAAGTGTCTCAGTGTTTGTACAGAAAACTGACCGACGTTTTACTTTCCTTACCTTCCTGTTCCGTCTGCAGACCGACCTCCTGACCCGACGGCACAATGAACCCGGCGCCGCCCGCCGACGTCCTGGAGGAGCTGCAGCTGATCGCGGCTCAGAACCTGGAGACGCTGGACATCAGCCGGTACTACCAGGTGGTCCGAGAGCTGGGCAAGGGAACCTACGGGAAGGTGGACCTGGTCATCCACAAGATCCGAGGTAACCCGACACAGGGCCGGCCCCAGGCCGCTGCAGGGGCCCCAAAGCACCAAGACATGATGAATAATTCAGATTAAATAGTATAAACTAAATGGAATTATTTTTAAATGCTGCCACTTTGGGGAAACATAATATCAAACTTGTTCATTTCTGTAGTTTGAGTTTTTAATCAGCTGATGTTTCTTTCAAATAGTTAAAATAAAATTTAACATTTTAATACAAATCTGCATTTCAAAATTTGTTGTTGTTGTGATGTAAGCTAGTTACAAACAATGCTAATGCTAGCAGCTAGCAGCAGAGGAATGAAGTCATTTGGTTTTGGCATGTTGGTTTGGGGGCCTCAAAGGAAAATCTGCTCAGGGCCCCAGAAAGGCTGGGAGCGGCCCTGCATGAACATCTTATTGTTTTATTGATTCATTTTGTAACCAGGAGGATGAATAAAAGTCTGAGCTGCTTTTAACCTGAACGAACAGAAAAGCTCCTGATCTGAGAACCAAACCGACGTGAACGGCTGAATCTGACTGGACCGGATCGGTTCTGGCAGAACACGGAGGATTCTTCAGACGGTCGTTTAAAAAGTTAAAACTCTTAATGTTCCTGTTTAAAACTCCACTGACCAATCAGAAAACTGCTGGATTCTGATTGGCTGCAGACACAAACTGCCCAAAATCCATAAATCAACTTAATAACTTCAGTTGCTTCATTATGAAAAATCTGTGCATTATAAACAGTTTGTGAAAACATGAAAGCTGTGATTTTATTTTTCTGTTAAAAACCTGCTGAAGTTTTTCTATTTTGTTTTATCATCAAACCTGATCATGAAAATGATTTTTGTTCATTAGAACATCAGCGTCACCTGGAAGACGTCTACAGACCCACTGGGAGAAATGATTAATTTTCATTTATTATTAGCGCTCATAACCAACCGGCCAATCAGAGGAGACGTCAGGCAGTGGAGCGATAAGCCCCGCCTACATGTGCAGCGTAGTCGGCCATTTTACATTAGAGTTATGGATTCAACCGTTGAAATGAAATAAAACTTTTTCTGAACTGAGATAAATCAAAAACAAACATCCTGCTGCTACTTCCTGTTTG
This sequence comes from Brachyrhaphis terrabensis, assembly GCA_903067065.1. NCBI lineage: Eukaryota > Metazoa > Chordata > Actinopteri > Cyprinodontiformes > Poeciliidae > Brachyrhaphis > Brachyrhaphis terrabensis. Next base: position 10,236 of record CAEGAG010152069.1, read on the forward strand.
TTGTTTCCGCCAGTAGTAACGTCCGACTGTGGATCATGTGACTCCAGAAACATCCCAACTCATCCCAGTGAAAAATGTTTTATCCAAAAACATGTTTTGTTTTTCCTCCAAAATAGTTTCCATTGAACAAATTTATTTTTGTAATTTCATTTCTGCAATTCTGTGGCTAACAGAAAGTCAGCTACTGAGTCGACCCTGAACTCCTCTAACCCAAACGCAGCAGCGACTAAAAAAGGCCCAGTCAAAGTCCGGACAGCAGCTGATTGAGCATTCAGCCTCTGGGTTCTCCAGTCATCAGGAACCGGGCCAGAAAGTATCGGTCAGCAGGTTCTGCTCCGGTTCCCCTCGGTTTGTTCTGCAGGACGAGCCGCAGCTAAAGGCGTTAGCGTTAGCTTCTCTGTCTAATCCCACCAGCAGCTCTGATGCATCACATGACCCCAACGTGAAGCAAACCAGAAACATCTGGAGGATTTTACTCTCCAGCAGACAAACGTCGGGGTTTAAGTGTGTGTGAACTTTAAATCTAGATTTTAATCACGTTGGTTTCTGGCTGCCAGGCGGCGGTGAAGCTGCTTCCTAACGGTCCTGTTCCGTTCCAGGCACCAAGATGGCGCTGAAGTTCCTGAGGAAGAAGAGCACCAAGCTGAAGAGCTTCCTGAGGGAGTACAGCGTGTCGCTCTACCTGTCGCCCTGCCCCTTCATCATCAACATGTACGGCATCGCCTTCCAGACTGACCACTTCTACATCTTCGCCCAGGAGTTCGCGCCGGCGGGGGATCTGTTCGACATCATCCCGCCGCAGGTCAGAAAGCTTAAAAAACATCCGTTCTTCATGAAACTCGATTCATACCAACGGGAGAGCAGGAGGCTCGATACGGGATATTTACAGAAAATACTGATACGGAGAAGGAGGTAAAAAACGGTAGTTTCCCAGAAAAAAAATGGTAGACATGACAGGTATGCATCCATGAGTTACTGCATCAAAAAACAACCAATCAGAGCCAGGAGGCGGGGCTTAGCGCTGTCAATTAATTTCATGTACTCACTGTTTGGTTTGACTCAGAGCAGAGGGAGAAGGTGATGAAGTTTTGGTTTTTATTGGACAACCAGTCCAGAAAAAACTTTTATGGTTGTTGCATTTCACCCAAACATGGCCGCCCATATCCTGTCTGCCTGCAGCAGTGGGCGTGTCCTGCTGTTTGACCTGCTGCTCTGTGTCCAGGTGGGACTCCCTGAGGGCATGGCGAAGCGCTGCGTCCACCAGGTGGCCATCGCCCTGGACTACCTGCACTGTAAGAAGCTGGTCCACCGGGACATCAAACCGGAGAACGTTCTCATCTTCGACACCGAGTGCAGAAAGGTCAAGCTGTCGGACTTCGGCATGACGCGGCGCGCCGGCTCTCCGGTGAAGCGCGTCAGCGGCACCATCCCGTACACGGCGCCGGAGCTGTGCGACGCGGCGCGTCACGACGGATTCAGCGTGGACTTCAGCACGGACGTGTGGGCGTTCGGCGTGCTGCTGTTCTGCATGCTGACGGGGAACTTCCCCTGGGAGAAGGCCATGCCGAACGACGTCTTCTACGAAGAGTTCGCCCACTGGCAGCGCCGCCGTTCCGGCGCCGCGCCGTCGCAGTGGCGCCGCTTCACGGACGAAGCTCTCCGGATGTTTCGCCGCCTGCTGTCCGTCGAGCAGCAGCGCCGCTGCGCCGTCAAAGAAGTCTTCAGCTACTTCAAGCACAGCTGGATGTTGGACACGGAGAACAGGAACGGCGGCGCGGCGACCGCCGACACCGTGGACATCAGGCTGGAGCAGCAGAGCCTGTCGCCCGAACCCGGCTTCATGGACGCCCACTTCGCCTCAAATGGCGACCGAGTCAACAGAACCGGCAACGAAAGGGGGCGGATCCTGGTGACCACGCCCATCGAGATCTGCGTGTAGTGACGCAGCGCCGCTGCTGCCTGTTGGAGCGCGCGCCCCGCCGCGCCGACGCCATGACGGAAGAGCTGGAAGGAGGTTCGGAACCGGAAAATGGCCGCCAGCCTGTTGAAGCTCCAGCGCCGATCCGACCCGAATGTTTCCGATGACTGACGAACCGAGACGTGAGGTTGGCTCAGTCCGGGAACCAGCAAGAACTGGACCATGAAAACTGACTCGTGTTTTTATTGATCAGATTAATATATTTAGGATGTTTGTGACAGAAAAGATCTGAAGTTTATTTCCCTTAAAGGAAATAAAAATCTGTAGTTTGGTAGTAAAATGGAGGCAGAATCATTTTGACGTTGTTTACCGTCTCATGTTAATCCACCACCGGTCCTCCCAGTTGGTCTCCCAGAACTTTTCTCACTTTGGAGCTGAAATGTGATTTTTTTCTGAGGTAAATAAAGTTGCGGTGATAAAGTTTTATTAAAAAGAAGAAGAGCAGAAAAGGATTTGGATTTTTTTTCCCTGTTCGCTAAATCAAAGATTAAATTAGTGATGTGTCGGTTGCGAACGATCCGGCTCTAAGAGCCGGCTCTTTGAAGTGAACGATTGGAACCGGCTCCACAATGGGAGCCGGGTTTGAGCCGAAAGAGCCGGCTCTCCACAGTAAGAAGAGTCATTAGAGCCGCATGTGGAAAAGGAAAATCCCATCACTAGTAAATTATTTGTGCTTTTTGTGAGAACTGGACAGGAAATGACGTTAGTTTAAGCCGGAAGTGAAGCGCCTGCCTCGTGGAAAAACGTTTTTCCTTTTGGTTTCTGTGTTTCTTGCTTGATGTTTCGTCTCTGTGGCATTTGTGGAAATAAAACCAAAAATAAAATAACTTCCTGTCTGCTGATTTTACTCCTCGGTTTCCTCAAAGTCGAATCGAAACATGAAGGATTAATAAAAGTTATAAAGAAAAAATGTATTATTCTAATCGACTCGTTGAACTAAACTACAGAAACTAAGAATCACCCAAAAACTCCTGGTGTCGCACAAAAACTTAAAACTCCCAGCAGGTGGGACGTGTTGTGGTGCGTAGCGGTTAGCGCGACCCACATTTGGAGGCCTTGAGTCCTCGACGCGGCCGTCGCGGGTTCGATTCCCGGACCTGACGGTATTTGCCGCATGTCTTCCCCCTTCCTGTCAGCCTGCTGTCTAATAAGGGACACTAGAGCCACAAAAAGCCCCCTGGTGGGGAAACAAAACAAAACAAAAAAACTCCCAGCAGGTGGCGCAACACACAGCAACCTGCAGCAACCAGAGCTGCAGCAGCTGCTGCAGCAACCAGGTTCCTCTGAAGCTCTCAGGTTTCGGCCAGCAGCAGAGAGACGTCGATGTTTTTCACATGGTGGTCAATAAAAATGAGCTTTAATAAGTTGACATGGTTTTACATAAAGTAGATGTTATTGGTGGCGAGTCAATAATCAGATGAATCAGAGCCTAATGTGACGAGGATTTGTTTAGACAGCAGAACAAGAATCCTGGTTTCATTCGGACTTTACAGAAAGTGAAAATAATCATCATTCATACATCTTAACATTTTATGACAAAGAAACTGATTCTCTTATTTATTTTTTATTAAATAACATCTTTATTCTCAAATAATGGAAAGTGCAGACATGAATCCAACTAAAGACCGTTTATGTTAAACATCCCTTTATTTAACCTGAAACAGCCGTGGATCAACTCTGGGCCAACAGGAGGGTTCAGTCAAATCACAGCGGCTCCTTTCAGCTTCCAGCTGCTTCCACTTTTATTTTCTGCCGTTTGCAGAGTGTGAGCCGAGACGAAGAGTCCAAAACACTACAGGACGTTAATTCCTGGCCTGCTGCTGCTTAGCAACAACAGCCACTGGTTTCCAGCGAGCAGTTCAGATATTTTAGTAACCCTAAAAACTGCCGTCATCAACTCTTAAATATCAAAATAAACATTTAGGAAGTTGAATGTTTATTTATGGAAAAACGTTTTATGTGTGCTGGAATGTGAAGGTAGATTACTATCAAGTTTTAACTTTTTAAGAGGCAAAAAGGGTCAGTCTGGATTTAAATGGATTGTTTGGATTTTATCTGAACTGGGGTTCCATAGATTAGTGATCAACAGTCAGTATCTTACTCCCTGGCAGTGGAGCCTCATGAGGCAAAGCTACATCAGTAGGACCTCTGTCACCGTTTCCAATTTAACAAACACAAACTGTTCATTTCCAACCCTGCAAAATTTATCTAAAATATTATGAAAAAATATAATCAGTGACTAAAATTGTTCTGTTTAGTCAAGAGGTGAAAGGGAGTTTAAATCATAAAGACAATCGAAATGCACCAACCTGAACGACCTCACCTTTAAATCAAGAACTTTTTCTGTTTAAACAGATTAAATAAAATCTCTTCACCTGGTTTGAATCGACTCCCGTTGGTACGGAGGCCCCTGAGGGACATGAAGGACTTCTGTTTTCTTTTGGGTTCCCTCTCAATAAGCAAATACACCCTGCTCTACTTTGTATAGAGTCACAAATGTCAATTTAACATTTCAAATATATACATATAAAGAGCCTCTGTTTGTTATGATCAACTCTTTGGTGCAAAAAAACTGATTGAAACTCGATTTATTGTTTATGTCTGAGACGGAAACGGCCCTTTAATAAAGAGACCAACACAAAGACAAAACTGTCAGATGACTTCAGGACTGCGTGAAAACAAATAGTCCAACAGTAAATTTTTTTTTTTTCTTCATTCTTATGGAAAGTTTGATGGAAAGCCGACGTTTGGCTTGTTTTGCACAAAGGTTTGTGATGCATTTCTGTCCTAAAGATATAAAACTTCAGATATTTCACAACGAGATATAAACATAAAACCTTAAGAAAACCTCGAAGCAGAAAATATGATGGTAAGAAAGACTTTCAGTCAATTTATGCCACATGAACTGATCAGGACAAAAGAAAAACAATCCTCCATGTCCCAACGGGGATCCGCAGATTCACGCAGCAACCAACTAATAAACACGTTAAGAGTTTAGATCCATCCAATAAAATAAAAATCATCATTAAGAATGAGCCAAAAGGCCTGAAGTTATATTCCAGGTTTAGACATTAACTACGTAGTTTTACAGTTCAACTGTAGCATAGTGCAGCTTTATGCCAGATTTAAAAGAACAGATTTAAATAACTGATGGAAAACTGTAATAAAGTGCATTGTAGCAAATATGAGCTGTGCATGCATCAAGGAGGAAAACCAACACCACAAACCACTAGAAGGATTAAAAAAGTCGTACAAAAACTTGTAGAAAAGTGGCCTGTTATCCAAGAGATCAATAAAACTCTGATATAATACCTATGTTCAAATAATAAACTTGTTTTTAGCAGCTAGTTGAAGTGAGGATGTCCAAACGCAGCCGGTTCACCCCGGAGAGAAATGGAGAGCAAAAAGGAACCAGAGGAACCGAACAAAGGAACCGAACAAAGGAACCGAACAAAGGAACTGAACAAAAGAACTGAACAAAGGTCAAAATATCCAGGAATAAATAAAGTGGACCCTGATTCAGTCATGACAGGCGAAGCGGGTTCCTCCGCTGCTCCGGTTCCTCAGAACGCTTTGAGGTGAAGCTGCCGCCACGCCCACCGTCATGGCCGCCGCCGTGCTCTGAGGAGATCAGTGGAGCATTCTGGGACAGGAGACACAATAACAGGCGAGTCACAGGAGCGCCAGGATGATTAACAACATCTGGTGTATGAACTAGGCCGTTTTATTTACAGTAAAACAGCCGTTACTTCTTAAAGAACAAAACTCAGAAAACGTTTCAAACTCAGTTAGATCAGAGGACTTAAAAAAATAAAATAAAACATGGAAATTATACAAAAAATCTAAAGCAGGAAGCAGAAACATCAGAAGATCTCAGACAGAACCGGTGGTCATTTCCAGAAACAGAAAACAAAGTTTGGTCCAGTAGAAAGTTCACCTGGTTCACTTTCTTCAGGACGTTCTCATGTTTTATTGGATTGTTGGAGAATAAAATCATTTTTTGACATAACACAGTCTTCTAAGTTTAAATTGCAGCACACAACATTTCCACAAAGGACAAGATCTGAACAGTTAGTATTTAAAGTGCAAAGAAAATCCTGTCCTAAGGAGAGGTCAAAGTGCAAATATGTGGTCAAATTCCATATATGGTCATTGAAGTTAACAGGAACTTTATACTGGAGAAGCAAAATCCTACAGAATATGTCTTTATTTCCAAGAATAAACTAAAAAGGCTAATATTACAGTTTAGCGTCACGTTTTCATCTTGCAGGTTTGGTTTTCAAGAGACGCCATGAAACAGGAAGTTAAGTCAGAAGAGGGATAATCAATGGGATTGGTCAAAATTCAGGTGAGTTGCAGTGATTGGTCAGAAAGTAACAGGTGACTAAATATTACTGAAGATAACTTCATGAACCCTGAACTGGACTCTTCACATGTCATTTGTTGTGATGAACGAGGAGAGTTGATTTGGTCTCCATGACGACCAGCGTGTCAGAACCAGAGAAATTAGGATTACATAAAACCGGACCTCCATGTCAGGAAGGAGAAGAACCTGCAGTTCTTCAGGTTTTCTGAATGTTTTTGTTCCTCAGCAGAACATCGGCTCAGTTCTGACCAGTGAGCTGATGCTGCCCCCTTGTGTTAACATAAGGAACTGCAGTCACATGAACATCATGAACTTTAAGAAGCTGAACCGTCAGCAGCCTGATTTTGAGGGAAACTAAATAAAGAAGCTTCTATGTTTCTGTGGAACAGATAAAAACAGAAAGAGGACAAACCTCCAAACCTCCATGGCCGCCGCACGTCTTCACTGTCATCTCTTGTCTTGTCTGGCTGCAGGTGGGAACGTTTTATTCTGGTTGATTTAAAAGAAAGAAGAGACATTTCAGAAATTAACTGACATTTTTCAAAGCAGAACCAGATGAAAGTCATCAGTTCATTTACTGTATTCACTAAAAGCCGTGTGATCAGGCTGGTTTTACACAACAGAGGAATTTCCTCTGCCAGTACTGAAGCAGAACCTTTAAATGGACCCTGTAAGAACCGGACCAGCTGCAGTCAGTACAACGCTAACAAAAATAACCTTCATATTAACAAATACAAATTAAAGTCAAAGACGAAATACATTAAAGTTGATCATCAGGATCAGACTTCATCATTTAAACTGGACGGATGTACTGATGGACGGATGGATGGACGGATGGATGGATGGATGGATGGATGGATGGACTGATGGATGGATGGATGGATGTACTGATGGACGGATGGATGGACTGATGGATGGACGGATGGATGGACTGATGGACGGATGGATGGACGGATGGATGGATGCTCCCTGTCCTGTGCTCACCTTGTGCTCTGGACATCTCATGGAGAAGTTTTCTTCGTTGAGGACGGCGCCTGAGAGAGAATCAAGATGGAGGAACGCTGAGCAGAGCTGTTCACCACAGCCAATCAATAAAGGTTTGATTCAATAATCAATAAGTCAAACCTTTAAACACGGTTTACCTGACTGAATGGCACATGGGTAGTGATAATTCCTCAGGCAGCCCTTCTGGAAACATCCCATTATGGCACCAGGCTGATGACAGGTGGAGCAGATCTACCAACCAATCAGATCAGAAATGTAACAGAAACCTGAACAAGCTGCAGGAATCCAGAGTGACGTTCAGAGTAATGATGATGGAAAACAAAGAGTGAAGAAAATATAAGTTAACCATAATCAATCACTTCCCCACAATTTTCACCAATAATGTCTCAATGACATCACTTCCTGTTCCTGTGCAGCCCCAGTTTCTTACCACCATATTGGTTCCACTTCCACACCGACCCGTTTCCCTGACTGTCACTCTGCAGAATTTCCCTCCATCACTCTGGGAGGTTTCTGCTGCTCCACCAGCAGTTTCAGCCTCACAGCAGCAGAGGAAACATCAGCACTGCTGCTCTGTGTGGAGTCCATCCAAAGCTAAAGCTAAACGCCGATAACCAACACACCGATCCAAACAGGAAGTCACTCACCGTTTCCTGTGCGATCTGGGCGGCCTCCTCCAGGCCGTACAGCTTTCCCCGGACTAGGAAGACGCCGGCGGACCAGATACCGCAGTCCTCATGGATCCAGCACTCACTTAGATAAAGAGGCACCTTAGTGGGAGAGACTTTCTCGCTTCTGAGCAAAGTTGTATCAGGACTGCAGTCGTCCTCAGAGGAGTTCGGCAAATGGCCGTTAGAGAGTTTCTGCAGGTGGTCGTTTTGATCACTTCTGCACATCTGACCGTCTAGAGAAGCGACGGCGGGGCAGTAGGGGCCGTGGAGGTCGCCGAGGCCCATGGTGTTAGCCGTCCATCCACACAGGCAGCAGAGCAGCTGGTCCGGACCGCCGCCGTCTGAGCTGGGCCGACCCAGCTGGAAGCAGGACGTGCACGGGACAAACCCAGATTTGGAGACGGTCTTCCATCCTTTGCTGCTGGGAATCGTCCCTTCATCGTCCTGGTAGTTGACTACCCTGCACAGCTGCTGCTCCATGTGGACGAACGGGCAGAAGCTGGCAGGTTTTCTGTCTTTTTTATCCTTAGATTTTGCATATTTGAGCAGGATTTCAGGTTCTCTGGGAGAAAACAGCGCAGAAGGTCCGGTCTGTGGGCGCCTTTTCCTTTTTCGCCTCGCAACCTGTTTTTTCCCTGCTGTGGTCTGGCTGTCAGAAACCGTCTGTTGCTCCGATGGAGGGATGCTGCAAATCGGCTTCTGCTTTGCTTTTTGAACCTTTTTAGTTTTAGGAAGACTGAGAGTCTTTTTTTGTTTGTAATGTATTAGTTTTGTGAATTGAGCTTCCTTCGGAGGAGACTTCCTGTCGGTTTGGGCGTTCCCGCTGGATTCCTCTGAATGGCTGCTCGCTTTCTGTGGAAGGTTTGGCTGCGAGACGGATTCTTCGGAGCTGGAAAACTTCAGAGCGTACTCGATCAAGTCCTCAGAGTCACTGCTTTCGTTATAAATACCCACTGCGTCGTTTTTGACGCGTCTTCTCAAGCTGTGTCGTGACACGGAGCAAGTTAACCGAGGCATTTCTGACTCAGATTTTCGTACTCTGGAACTGCGCCGCACCTCTCTAGATGACACTCTTTCCCCCTCTCTCTTTATTTTAGGCGGACTTTTCTCGTAGCATTGCCTTTCCTTCTTACGGTTCGTGACAGAAACTTCAATGACGTCGCTGTCGTCACTTGAAGCATCCGCGATCGATTCACCAGGGTGTCCGTAAACGGTGTTGAGGTCTGAAAGGAGGACTACGGGTCTGGCATGGTGCACTGGAATGTCTACTGAGCTGTCCGACGAGTCCTCCGAGTACGAGCTGTCGGCACTCGGTGAGCTCATGGGCTGAGGTAGGAGATAGCAACCTCTTCCTTCATCCAACGAGGACATGGCAGGGGAAACGGGCTCCACGATGTGCCTCACGCTGTCCTGGATGAAAGAGCCACACAACAGAGGCTCCTTCGCGGAAGAAACCAGGAAGATAACGTCAGAGCCGCTGTCGCTCTCCTCTGCGCCGCTGCTTTCGGGAACCGGATCCCCGCTTTGGTCGGTTCCGTAGTAACCACCGTGCCACAGGTTGCCATGCGTTCTGCTGTGAAAAAGATCCAGACCCGGAGCCACAGTTGAGCTTATGTAGCTGCCCAGAGACTCTGGCCCCTGCTCCATGTCTCTGCAGTGGACAGGGACCCCCTGCTGGGAGAGCGGGCTGTAGGAGGACGAGGATCTGTATGCAGAGGTACTGTCTGTGCTGCAGTTCGCCGGCCGTCGGTGGTACCACTCAGGCTTTTTAGCCAGGTCTGCGGCTTCGGTGCGGCTGCGGGTCAGCGGAGTGTAGCTCTTTGATAGGTCCATGGCCATGAGAGGTGGGTCCTGAGAGGACACGTCCATCACTGCAAAACAAGAGCACACCATTAAAGGGGTCAGAAGTTGGTTTTACTCTATTTAGTGACACAGACATGAAGGATGACGACAGAGTGGGAATACTGGAAAACATTTCTACATCGGTCTCATCTTTCCAAATGAAATTCTTCCAGAAGTTCTGCAGTTCAATTAAATGCAACAAGTTGTGCTGCCATGTTGATTTTAGAGCGATTTCTCCTTCAATGCGTCTAATGTGCCAACCACACATATAAAGTTCAGAATCTTACCTACGGCCATGAGATCACGACCGAAAGAACAAAATCCTGGATACAAGCGGCTGAAATGCTCATCCTCCGCAGGGTGGCTGGACTTAGAGAAAGGATGAAGGTGCTTGTGCTTAACTTTCTCCATGTTGGATCCTGTCTGGTTGATCCTTGACCTCTGCAGCTCTTGTGCCAAATGCCTCTTCCTGTGCTGCCATGATCAGTGCTTCAGTCTGTCTTTCCGTCCAGCCCACTCGTTGCCATAAGCCACGTTGTATTTCTCTCCCAGAAAGGTTTCTCCTGGTCATTCTCTGGCACATTAAGTTGTTGCTGCTTTTACCAAGTAGCTTGTCATGTGGGGCCATCTTCCCAATTCACTCAAAGATTTCTGCTGTTTTATTCGGTAAGGTGGTTCTAATGGTCCCTGGATCTGCACCTCCATTCTTCCTCTTAGCATGCACAAGGTGCTAGATGATGGTGAAACCCTCAATGCACTGCATGCAGCTTCCTTGTCATGATATCACTTTTTTTTTTTATTTCAAAAGAAGCAATATTGCATGTTTTTTCTTCCACTCAACGTTCTCCTAACAACCAGCTTCTTTAGCAACAACCTCTTGTGACACAATAGCAAATTCTGCTGGACAATTAACTGTCTCAGAAGTTATTGCAATCAATTTTAATATTGTTATTTTGAGATAATTTCCAAGTATGTAATATAATTATAATGACATCAATCTCAAAGATCAATAAACTTTAATTTCTTAAGAACATTTAACACTGGAACTGGAAGACATTTTAAATATCCAAAATAAAGAAACAAAACAGAAACAAGGAATAAAATGAATTATGAAATCTCTATAGACCAAACTGAAGACTTTTATCATCCAGTTTTTGGTAGAAAGAGAAAAACAGTAAATTATCCAAATGGAAATGATTGAGTTTGTTTTAATTTATCATGTGATTAATTATCTTATTGCTTATTGCAACAGGACGTTAATGACCGTCTTCTGGACAGTCAAGTCTTCCTCTTCCACATCATAGTATTTTTGTATTAAAAATGTTATTAGGATATTAGTCTAATTTTCTGAGAAACTTCCATTCTGGGTTTTTGTTATAGTAAAATTGACAGAGATGAGTTATTTCACCTCATATGTACCGTTATATAAAGTATGCATTTCATTTTAGGATTAAATAATTAACTTTAATAATATGCAGAGTTGTAAAGGCCTATGGTTATTTTTTGAAGACAATTAAGTATTTAGATTTAGTAAATAAAATCATTTACAATTTAGCTTAAATTTTATCTACTTAATTAAAAGTGTGATTAATGTTTGTACAGTTTATTTTCTATTTTAAATACAGACTGCATGTTTTCAGGTTAATGATGTTTAAAGTGTTTCCAACAGGCAGGCCTGGTTAGTCGCTTCAGCTGCGTAAAGCGGTCAGTTACGGTCAGTGACGTCGGTCAGCTCACCCTTCAGGCGGCGGCGGTTTGGACGGACCGACCCGGTCCGAACACGGCGGGTTCCCGAGGACGCCTTCCCTGGAAGCAGCTCGAGTAGCGGGGTTAGCCAACACGCCTCTCCGGGCCCATCATCACCATCATCTGGACTGGATGTAAACAAAAGCGGCGGCCGCCCCAGTTCATGCTAGCCCGGCGGCGGGAGGACGCTACCACGCCAGGCGGCTCCCGAACCGAGCCGGACCCGCTTTCATCCTCACCGAACTGGTTCCAGCAGGTACTATCGCCTCTGACTGCAGTTGGGATTTTCAAGTTGTCATCATGGACACCATATTCCAACAGAGTCAAGTAGCGGTTTTATATCCGACACACCGGAAGAGAAGCGCGCTCCTTCAAAATAAAACCCTGGAGGGACTATTTATGAACGGATTATATTTTATACATTATATTTATTATTTACTAATATTTATTTAAAAATTATTCAATAATAGCGTTTAATTTAACAAAGAACTTATATTTTGCTACATTTGACTACCGCAGTGGTTTTAAAAGATCAGAAATGGAGGAAAACAGGAGATATTCTCTTTTTAAAATAATATAATCATCTTCTTGATAATAAATGGATATATTGTGAACAAACCAGAGTAAAAAGGATATTGACTGCAGAAGATATTCCAATATTTCTAATATTGATGATGAAAAGTGGAAAAATTATCCAACTTTTTAAACACCATCCATCCATCCATCCATCCATCCATCCATCCATCCATCCATCCATCCATCAGTTAAACATAATTACATCAGTTAAGTATTTTTAACTCCCTAAAATCCACCGTAGAAATAAAATCCAGTATCTGCAGTGTGATGATGAATTTGAACACCTTTTGCTTACAAAAAATATATTTTAATTCAAATAAATTGCAACATAACCTCTATGTTTGTTTTCTTTTGACTAAATAAGTTAGAAAGTAATATGTATTTTTTAGCACAGTTTGATTGTTGAATTTTCCAGTTTCCTCAGGTTTTAGGTGTGGTTGTGATAACCAAATAAAAAGGGGCTCCATATCTGTGCAGCGGGAGATTTGCCATTATTACGGTGGCCGACAGGTGCAAATGCGCCGCAAAAGAGAAAACATGCAAACAAAAAAAAAGACGCGCACAAATTAAATGCAGCAAACAAAAAAGAGAGACGCAAACACCCCCGAATGAAATGCAGCAAACAAAAACGAAAACACCCCCGAATGAAATGCAGCAAACAAAAACGAAAACA
>CAEGAG010152077.1:0-18882 GCA_903067065.1 Brachyrhaphis terrabensis
AGATAGATAGATAGATAGATAGATAGATAGATAGATAGATAGATAGATAGATAGATAGATAGATAGATAGATAGATATCTGCAATTAATTACTGACTTTGTGGAGCATATTTCAGATATCAACAGTTAGATTATGACTAGAAAGGGTTCTTACTATACTAGAAATATTTTTGACAGGAATTTTGACCCGTCAAAACGTAATTGAAGATATCTTGGATTATTATTCATACTAGACAGAATGCCAATGCAGATATATTAATTACCATTCCGGATAGTCAACATGTAGTTTTGTCTAGTCAAAATGCATCTTTAGAATTCTAGAACGAAACTGAATTAATGTTAAAACGGCCTGCCATACAGCCTGCCACAGCCCACATGATTCTGTTTCTGTCTGATTTTAGCCAATAGTAGCCATGTTTAGAATCAAACTATACCAGGTGTAAATATTTACAACACATCTTTATAACACGTTTATAGCCTGTTTTCAGCCCCTTTTCAATTTAAGCCCGTTTTGTACAAGATTACGTTTTAATAGGTTTCCAGCTTGGCCTTTACAGATTTATTAACTTATAAAGTTATACATAGTTAGTACTAAATATTTGAAGGCTGTTACTAGTTTATTTAACTAGTTTTACTCGCTTACCGGTTCCGTTGCTTTTCCAACCGGATACACTTGCTTTACTTTACTATCAGGTCAGAAGCTGTTAAAACTCAAATATTGTCCAATTGCTCTGCTGATCTTTGAACTCTGCTGATCACACGACTCCGTGTCATAGACTTATATGACACCATTTCTCTGATTAGTCGGAAGCAACAATTATTTTGAAGTGTCTTGCCGGATGTGAGGTCATCAAACCGGCGCAGTAACTTTTGTTTTGCCTTCTGCGGTTCTGCAGGACCTGGTTTTGTAACCCGGTTTAACTGTGGTGCTGGAGCCGGTCTCTTCCGACGTGACTGGGCCTTAAACGATGTCCCGGGTTCTGGTCATTGGAGCAGGTTTGACAGGAAGCTTGTGCGCATATCTGTTGAAGAGAATACTGCACAGTAAAGCTCAGCTGGTGGTGTGGGACAAGGCCAGGGGTGCAGGTCAGTTCACAAACCATTTAGCTTAATTAGGTCAAGGGTTTAATAGATGAAACCCGAAAAGAATCAGCCTACAGATGAATAAGTCTCATGGGTTCGACAGCAGTTGAATTCGGATAAATGTCGATGACCATGTAACAGGAGGCGCTGTTCCATTTTACTATACTTTGACCTCGAAGAAGAGCATGCAGGGAAAGTGTGTGTGTTTGTGGGCGAGGAGGGAAATAATAATAATAATAAAAACAAGCTGAAGAAAAAATAAGATGTAAGATTTTACAATAATACAATCATACTAATATTATGACTATTATGGAAATATAGATGTCACAGAATATGGTTGCTCTTATCAAATATTGTGACCACATTGCAACTTATGAAAAACATAAGTACTTGAGTAGTAGAGTTTATCAGTACAAGTTACAGTTTATAAGAGTTATATTCTGTGACCGTAAATATTTCCATAATAGACATAATATTAATGGTCAAATGTTACTTTTTATTCTTTGTTCTTTAATTTTTCCTTTTGCATTTGTCCCCATTTGCAAAGCTTACGTTTTTGGCGTGACATCCAAAACAAATTAAAGAATTTTTATGAAAGATGATGAAATTCAGAACATTTTTAAGGACTGCACAGGACTTATTAATCCCTTTATTAATCCTAAAGGGATTAATAAAGTTCTAAGTGGAGCTCTGTATAGATATGCCTTTATGCAGAGTTATGCCGATTTTCAACCTGGAACAGGAATTCTTCAACCTCTGCATATCTACTCTGTGCCAGGGGGTAGGATGTCTACCAGCCGTCCTCCTGACCCTACATCTCATTCCGCTGACCTTGGAGCCCAGTACATTACAGCCACTGCTGCATACGCTCAGTCCCACAGCAAGTACGCCTCTCCTGATCATTTCTGACGTTAACAAACATCCACATATCAGTTTTTGATGATGTGTATGTTCAGTTTTTATACAGAGTTGCTGTCAGCTGGCCTACTTAAGCCACTGGACTGTCACATCGAAGGTCTGCAGCACAAAGAGGGAAACAAGAATTATGTAACACCACTGGGGACAAGCAGTGTGGTGAAACACTTCCTGTCCGAGTCAGGTAACCACACCTTTTTGATATTTCGTCTGAGTCAGTCCTGAGTCAGGTTATCATTAGCAGTGTGTGTGAGATACCTTCTGCCTGATATTCTGGTAATTAGGGCTCCAAGACCGCGGGAGTTAGAGGACGACTACTCTGTTTTTCTATTCTTGTTATTATGATGTTTCTCTGCTGAAACTCATACTGCAGCCTACATCCCTGAAACTTATTACAATTTTTATTTGGTATTCAGGTTCACTACCAGCACCACTACTTGGATTCAAATATTCAGCCACATTCACCTATAGGTGGCACTGTGGGGGAAAAAAAAAAAGTGTTTTCAGCGTATAACTCCAAAACTAGAAGTCACATTAACAAAATTGATATGGGCAAAGTTTCTTAGAAATACTCTGATGTCATGTGCTGACCAGTTGGTAGGTTTCTTTTTAGACATTTTTAATCTGCCCTTTGGTTTTTACTGTTTCTGTCTGCCTTAAGTCTTTCATCATCATCCCAGTACCAAAAAAATCCACTGTGACTGGCTTAAATGACTATCACCTGGTTGCACAAATCCCAGTCATTATAAAACACTATGAGAGGATCATCCTAAAACACATCAAGGATTATCTTCCTGCTGGTCTGGATAGGCACCAGTTTGCCTATAGGAGGAACTGGTCCACAGAGGATGCTGTATCTGTTGCACTACACACAGCCCTGACACATCTGCAGCATCCTGACACTTATGTTAGGATGCTATTCATTGACTTCAGTTCATCATCATCATGGAGAAGCTTCACTACCTGGGACTTTCAACATCAATGTGCCTTTGGAGGGACCTGAGGCTGGTTGTGAGGGACTTTCTCACAAACGGCCTCAGGTGGTGAGAATAGGGGAACAAACATCATCCACCCGGTCCTCAGTACAGTTACACCTCATAGTGTTCACCCTCGACGGTGTAGCCATCCACTCCAGGAACAGGGTTCTAAAGTTTGCAAATGATACCACCGTAGTGGGTCTGATAACAAACAATGATGAGACCCTGTACAGAGAGGAGATCTAGAACCTGTCCCAATGGTGTTCAGTGAACACCAGCAAGACCAATGAGCTCATAATGGACTACAGGAGATCCAGGAGGACAGTGCAGACACCTATTACAATTCAAGGGAAGGTGGTGGAGTACATGGACAACATCAAAGTCCTGGGCATCCACATCTCCTTGGACCTGACTTGGAACACTTCTTTTCTGACGTGGTGTTCAGCAACTCTTCTTCAAAGGCTGTTTTTTTTTTTTTTTGTTTGTCAGGAAACTGAAAAGGGCTGAAGTCCCTACTCAATTGCTCAAGAAGCTGCGTGGAGCTGTGATTGAGAGCATCGCTGTGGCTAAGGAACAACTTTTTCCAAAGTGCTGTGAAGTCTGTCTGTACATCTTCCATCCCCTCTGTCCCCCTGTAGACACACTCACACCCGTCTGCTGCACCCTCATGACTGATTAAGACTTTATTTATGTATCTATTTGTCACTGAGGATACCCCTCCAAATTTGTTATGCTCTGGAAACATAACAGACAAAAAATCTTATGTCTTATAATTTTAAATGTATTTTCATTTGTTGTAAGTAGAAATTAATCATTACAGTAATAAAGGCTTGAAAACACCAGTGTGTAATTAATCTATATATAAAGTGTTTTATTTTGTAAATTGAGTTACTGACATGAAATAACTTCAATAAATTCTATTTTCTTGAATAGGACTGACTATCCCCTCCTTGTGGGCAGCATAACCTACTGCCCACAAGAGGACAGTATTTTATGCAAGTGTTCCTCTTGTTATCCCAATTAAACAGAATTATCTTCTTCTCAAACTATGGTCCAACAGTTTGATACTCAGATTAGAAACAGATCAAATTATTATTAGTTCACAGCAACTGCAGAACTAAATGTAACTTAAAGGTATAGAGTTCTTCAGGTCTGAAACTGTCTTTTTGCCTCAGGAGCTGATTTGTACCTGGAATATCATGTGACTGGCCTACACCGCTGTGGAGCATCATGGACAGTGGAGAGGAAGGGAGGCAATGAGAAGTTTGACGCTGTTGTCTTGACAATTCCTGTGCCTCAGATCCTTCAGCTGCAGGGAGACCTGGGGAACTGTAAGACCGTCACAAACACAACCAGAAGCAGAACAAGTTTGAGCCTTTGTGACTCGTGAGCTGCTGCAGAGGAACATTTTTGATGTATCTAATGTGACATTTGCTCTGATTTAGGTACAGCCTATGAATACATGGATGCAGCAGTAGCTTTGTAACCTCTAAGGTCCCATAGAATAATCGTTAGATTTTGCTGAACAGACATTGGTCTCAGAGCAGCAGCTAAACACATGAATGTTGTATTTCTAACCATATTAGGAGTATTGACTTCCATTTAATGTAGTGACTCAATTTGCATCCTTAACCTTAATATAAATGTACACTAACCGGCCACTTTATTAGGTACACCTTGCTAGTACCGGGTTGGACCCCCTTTTGCTTCCAGAACTGCCTTAATCCTTCGTGGCACAGATTCAACAAGCTACTGGAAACATTCCTCAGAATCTGGTCCATATTGACATGATAGAATCAAGCAGTTGCTGCAGATTTCTTTGCTGCACATCCATGATGCAATTCTCCCGTTCCACCACATCCCAAAGGTTCTCTATTGGATTGAGATCTGGTGACTGTGGAGGCCATTTGAGTTCAGTGAACTTAATGTTGTGTTCAAGAATCCAGTGTGAGATGATTGGTGCTTTATGACATGACACGTTATCCTGTTGGAAGTAGCCATCAGAACAGGGGTGGGCAATCCTGGTCCTTGAGGGCCAGTGTCCTGCAACTCTTAGATATCTCCCTGGTCCAACACACATGAATCCAACAGCTGAATCACCTCTTAAGTGCAGTCAAGTTCTCCAGAGTCCTGCTAATGACCTCATTATTTGACTCAGGTGTGTTGAAGTAGTGATGCATCTAAAAGTTGCAGGAGACTGGCCCTTGAGGCCTGGAGTTACCCACCCCTGCATCAGAAGATAGGTACACTGTGGTCATAAAGGGATGGACATGGTCAGCAACAATACTCAGGTAGACTGTGGTATTGATACGATGCTCAATTGGTACTAATGGGCCCAAAGTGTGCCAAGAAAATATCCCCCACACCATTGCACCACCACCAGCCTGAACCGTTGATACAGAGCAGGATGGGTGAAAGAGAAGGGTGATGGTGAGCTAGATGTGAGTTCAGGGTTTCCTCTCGGATGTTTTTAAACAGGATGGTTGACATGATTCTGGTAACATGACTGCAGAACAACAATGGTTTTAATTTAGGGTTGTCAAAGTTAACACAAGCAATTATTCTGTAAATTTTAACATGTTAATTTTACATAATTCAGATTAGTCGAATGTCCTATTTTGACCTAAAAGTCTGTCTCCTGTGGAGGGTTACCTAGTTCACAGCAGTTTGTTATGGACTCAACTCACGGGGAGCAACGAACGACAATGAAAGGTGGAAGTTTAAACCTTCCTGAATATGAAAACTTGGAAAACTGAGAGTCTTTGAACATATTTGGTTTGAAACAACAAAAACATTTTCTGAAAATGTGCATAGAGTGGCGATTTCTGATATGGGCTATATGCAGTTGCCCAGGGTGCATCAGAAAGAGGCCGGGCACTCAATAACTAGAAAATAAATATATGCTGTCAGTTGACCCCTGCACCAGTTGGCTACTACTTGTATTCATGTGCAGTGAAGTAAGTTTTCGTTAGTTGCTGTTAAATACTAAATTATGTGTATTGTGCTGCAAAAAACAAAACATAATTGGTTGGAATACAGCTGAAAGAGGGGCTTGCCCAGGGAACAATTCCTGCAAGAGCTAGGAATGGTTCCCTCTGTGCATATTTATATTTTAAGCTCACACTGTTTGGCTGTAGTGTGATTAATCTGATTACATTTTTTAATTGATTGACAGCACTGTTTTAAATATAACCATTTTAAATTGAATTTTTTTTTGGAAAAAACATTAATTTACTATATTCACAGTGTACAACTGAAATTACAAGTGAATTGTAGTAATTTAATGGTTATTTCAGTTCATCTGGGTCCCAGCAGCCAGATTCTTTATGCTTACTTTTTTCTTCCCTCCCTCTTCTCTGCTGCTCTGATCTGCCTCACTATGCTCACCTGTGCAGGAAGATGCATCCTCCTGCTCTGCCTCTCGACTTAGTGCCTATACACAGCAGAGGAGATGTGGAAATGTTGAGGACAGATGTAATTGATATTCCAGAACATAAAGTTCTGTGGAACACCTAGTGAAAGTCCATTAAGAAGAATCAGTTATGCTTCACACATAAAGTTATTTACAGATGTTGAGTTTGCTCAGAGAGGTTTAAAGGTCATAAGGAGTTCATCTGATGTGTGGAACCTCAGGGAGCAGATAACAGACTCCAGGGACATACTGTATTAGCAAAACTCAAATCTCCAAAAGCAGTAATCATGGTGACAATTGATGAGTTGAAGTACCCAGGATCAAGCATCCAGGTATTACATTTCCCATGATGCAAGTGGTATTACAGACTCTGTCATTCTGTTTTCCAGTACTGTCTGTCCAGCAAAGAGAGCAGTTGGAGGGTGTCAGGTACTCATCCCGCTTCGCTATCGCACTCTTCTTCTCTCCGGATGTTGTCTTCAGTTTTTCCTGGGGAGCGCGGTACGTCACTGACAGCCACTGCATCCGCTACATCGCCGTGGACAACAAGAAACGCAGCTCAGGTGTCTTCACCCATCTGTATCTGACAAATTATGCCACTAGCATAAAAAAATCAACTATTGTAAACAAAATTTTGCACTTGAAAATATAAATTGTTTGTGTAACATCACGACTTAAAGTGTAAGTGACCTGTAAAAGCATAACCCTGCTTGTCAACTTATCCACTCTGTTGTTACATTTATTGACTTCCCAGACTCCGCTGTAGACTTTTGTTAAAAAAAACAAAACAACTAATGGCAAATTTTGAGGTTTTTTTCTGTTGTTGGTGATTTTGGTGGTGACAACACTCTGCAGCCAGACTATCATGAATAGAGCAGCTGCTAGGGCTACCGTAGCCTCTCCTGCTTCCTCCAGTAACATGCTGATTTGAACAACATATGTCGCCGCAGCAGATACCCATTCTACTCCATGTCCGCATTGCAAATACATTGATTAAAACTGATCAACACTATCAATCAATGCTCACCACAGTCACGCTTGGCTTGCTATTCCAACTCCTGACTCCCCACTGGGCGGGACTGTGAGAGTTGTACCAAGCTATATCTTGTAACCAATAGCAAAATTCAACTGCTTAAGAAATTTAAATGAAAATGTTAAAGTTCGCACAGTAACATAAGGATAAATAATCTATTTAGACGGTTTCAGCAAATAAAAATTGATTTGAGGGTTAATTACACTTTAAGTATCCCCACAAGAAATAAAATATTTGTCTCAAATTTTCACATTTATCCATATATTGTCTCAGATGCTGCAGGTCTTGGTCCATCTCTTGTCGTCCACACCAGCGTTCCGTTTGGTCTGGAGCACTTGGAGAATGATAAGGACGCCATCCAGCCAATCATCTTGCAGGAGCTCCACAGGCTACTCCCTGACCTACCTCAGCCAGTCAGCATCAAGTTTCAGAAGTGGAGGTACTCCCAGGTGAGTCAGGAGTATATCTCCTCCAGGTGCGGCAACGACTTACTCAGCTGTCCATTCCTTCTGCAGGTGCTGACCTCAGTGCCCAATTGTCCAGGCCACATGACTATCTTGGAGCAGCCGCTGCTCATCTGTGGAGGAGATGCTTTCACCCACTCCAACTTTGACGGCTGTGTGGAATCTGCACTGAGTGTGTGCAGAGCACTTCAGCTCTCACTAGATGTCGAGCAGAACATTTCTCTCTAATTTGCACTTATCCATATATTAACCTATTGACCCATTGATTTACCTAAATGCATCAAGTGATTCATTTAGGACATCAAAGATGTCTTGGTTTTTCTAAGAATAAATGATTGTGATTAAAAACTTCTCTCCACACATCGACCTGCTTATGGGGGAATTTTACTGCATTTTCAGTTTGGATTGAAAGCAGGAGTCTATCTGTTTCCTCAGAAAACTTGTAATGCTTGCATTCAAAGATTTGAAGGAGAAATTATGTTTGAAAGAAAGCTAAAGTTTTGAAACAATTTTCCCTGCATTGTTTATATCAACATTACGTAGCTGCATATCGTATTCTGGTGTCGTCCACTACAGGTAAGAAAAGCATCTTCAGCTTTGGTCAAGCTTCCAGGACAGGTTGTGTCACACTGTTCTGTTACAAATGTCAGGAAGTCATGAAATGCTTACAAAAGAATAAGAGTTTGTTTTTGTCAATTTAATGGTTTTCCAACTGGGCAAAACTGCTGCTGATTCATCTGTTCAAACATTTTCCTAGAAAGTTGCCTCAGTAAAATGGTTCAAACAGAGAAAATGGTTCTCAGTTGGTTTACTCTAAATTCTAAAAGCCTGCAGGGACTGTAAACCTACAATTTTGAGCTGTGGAACAGCAGAACAAGCTTCTGTACTGTTTCCTAAAACTTTTTATTTCTCCTCTGTTCTTATAGAACATGGTGGATTCTGGGAGCAGAACCGCAGCATCAGGGCTTGAATCGATGTTGGAAATGCTTTAGTTTCACAGCTTGCTTCTAACATCTGCCATCTCATTCAGGTTATCATCTTTTGACTTCATGAAGATCAATAAGAGTTGTAGTTTTTAAAGAAACAGAGAAGTACCATGGCTGTTTATAAATAGTTTATTCACTTTACAGTGTTGTTTTTTTCCATTATAAAATGGGTAGCGGCAGACAAAAGAGGGGAGGGGTCAGAATAATGTGTGTGTATTAATGTGTGTGTATGATAACTCAAAGTGTCACAGCAACTCTGCTGTTTGACTTCTGACTGACAAAATAAAGGTTTACAAACATGTTTTGAGGCTGATGGTTCCACAACTCAGAACTCATCAATGTGTTACTGACAAACAATCTACAGTTGTGATTGAAGGTTTTTATTGTTTGGAACTTAAAATATCCACCGAGTAGCAGAATCAGGTGTTCCAATAAAGCTGAACACTGATGTCATGAAATGTACAGGTTCAAGCACCAACATACAAACAACATTTTGCTAATCAGCTGAACAAAAATCACTGACTGGACAACCAACGACCACTTCAACCCAAACATCCAAGTGAGCTTTTTGTTGATAGGAATGGAGATTGAAATGGAACCTGAATGGTCAAATCAAAGCCTAGTTTTGATTCAAACATGAGCAGTGTGATATATAATGTCTTATAAGACATAACTCTGTCTCCTGGTCTGTCTAACAAAGTCAAATGACCCTCAGCTGATTTGACCATTGATACCTCTGATCCATGTACAGTACAGACCAAAAGTTTGGACACACCCTTCTCATTCAATGGGTTTTCTTTATTTTCATGACTATGAAAATTGTAGATTAGATTGTAGAAAAACCTGACAGGGAACACCTGTGAAGTAAAAACCATTTCAGGTGACTACCTGTTGAAGCTCATCAAGAGAATGCAGAGTGGTAATCACAGCTAAACGTTGCTACTTTGAAGAAACTAGAATATAAGGCATATTTTCAGTTGTTTTACACTTTTTTGTTCAGTACATATTTCCACATGTGTTAATTCATAGTTTTGATGCCTTCAGTGTGAATCTGCAATGTCAATAGTCATGAAAATAAAGGAAACTCATTAAATGAGAAGGTGTGTCCAAACTTTTGGTCTGTGCTGTAGCTCACCCAAAACCAATTTCAAAAGTCCAGAACCCACTCTTCGGAGCAGGAATCAACCCACCTCTGACATGTGAACTTCCTGAATGAGCTGCAGCTTAGCATCTGAAACCCAATGAGATGGGCTGGAGATCTAGAACAAGCAGAGGTGTTATCTTGGAGCTCATCACTATTCATACATGGAGTTCTGACAGATGGTTCTGCTTCCAACTGAACACTATGCTGGTTCCAATTCTTCTCAACAAATCTAAACATTTGAGCATCTTAGCTGATGATCAGTTCTGAAACACTTTTAAGATATCAGCACCTTCTCATATCTAATTCTGTCTTAACTCCTAGTGCCAGGCGGTTTCCCTTACAAAGTCCAAATCCCCCATTAAGATTATATAAACCCTAAGATTAAAATTTAGTTTTGGAGGGGGAAAAAGGCTCCAAGAATCAATATGGAACGCTTGCTCATTGATACAGGCTTAGGAATTTGGAAGACTGTTGGAAAAACTTCAACAGCTCTCAGAAACCTAACAATTTTTGTCCAGTTGTCAGTTCTCTGTGTTTTCATAACCCTTCATTTGACATATCAAACCCTTACCAATACCGGACAGAAAATATACAGTCCCCTCCAAAAGTATTGGACCAGCAAGGCAAATTGCTTTGAAGACATTTGGGTTTAACATCAAAACATGAGCATGGCAAGAATTCAGAAAGTCAACTTTTATTTTCTGGTTTTTATAAGTAGATGTGGTAAGTAAATTTGGATATCTCACTATTTGTGTTGCACCACAGCATTTTTAGATAAGCAGAAGAACAAAGAAACTTAAAGTGAATAGCTGTTGCATTCTTCGTTTGTGATGCTATTCCAGACTTTTACCGCAGCTTCTTTCAGTTCTTGTTTGTTTCAGGGGGTTCCTCCCCCAAAACAAACATTTCAGGAGGTGAAATGCATTCTCTTTTGGGTTAAGGTCAGGTGATTGACTTGGCCAGTCTAAAACCTTCCATTTTTTTCCTCTGTTGAAGTTTTTTGTTTTGCTGGATGTGCGTTTTGGGTCATTGTCCTGCTGCGTGTTAAAATTTCTCCCAATTAGTTTGGATGAATTTCCCTGTAAATTGGCAGACAAAATGTTTCTGTACACTTCTGAATTAATTCTGCTGCTATCATCATCAATAAAAAACAATGAGCTATTCCAGAAGCAGCCATGCACGACCAAGCCATGACATTACCTCCACCATCCTTCACAGATGACCTTAGGTGCTTTGAATCCAAAGCCATTCTTTTCTTTCTCCAAACTTTGACCTTTCCATCACTTTGGTAGAGATTAATCTTAGTTTCCTCAGTTCATAAGATTGTGTACAAGAACTTTTCTGGCTCCTCTCTGTACTACTTTGCAAATTGCAATCTGGCCTTCCGATTCTTACTACTTATAAGTGGTTTGCATCTTTGGGTAAAGTCTCTATATTTCTGCTCTTTGAGTCTTCTTTGAACAGTGGATTGTGATACGTTCAGCCCTGCACTGTGGGGTCGTTGGTGATGTCACTTACTGAGGTTTTAGGATTTTTCTTCACAGCTCTCCAAATGTTTCTGTCATCAGCTACTGCTGTTTTTCTTAGCTGGCCTGTTTGCCATCTGTTGCTCAGTAGTTTCTTTCTTATTCAGAACATTCCAATTGTTGTGCTTGCTATGTCCATTGTTTGGCCAATGGGCCTGATTCATTTCCCTTCTTTTCTCAGCTTCAAAATGGCTTGCTTTTCTCCCAAAGACAGCTCTCTTCATGTTGAAGACAGCTTTTCAATATAAAGAGCTGTCTTCATGTTGGTTTATCCTCTTCAACAAGCAATACCTAGCTAATAGGTTTAAGCGTAAGCCAAAAAGTAGACTAGTCAAGCAGCGCTATTTAATGTTTGAACAATCGACTTTAAAGGCAACACCTGGTCAACAAGGGACACCTTTCAATCACGTGTTCCAGTAGTTTGGCTCATTTGAAAAATGAGTGGATTCAAACAAAGGGTGGTATGTATTGAGTTGTTTAACACATTTACATGTAAAAACCAGGCAATAAAAGGTAACATTCTGAACTCTTGTGTCATGCTCATGTTTTGATCTTAAACCCAAAACATTGTTCAACAAAAACAATACAATTTGCCTTGCTGTCCCTTTTGGAGGAGACTGTATCTGACCCTGAGAGAGAATGTTCTACCACTCCAATATGTGATCAGAGCTTCAACTTTCACCCCATGGACTTGATCTAGAGCCAGATAGAGACATTTCATGACCAGTGAAACTTCTCCAATTAGACAACTTCCAAGTTTCCACAGATCTGAACTAAGGGTCAAGAGTCCTTCATTGTCAGATACACTGCAGCTAAGTCAGTTTCTATATGATCCAATCTGAAGACTGTGCATAGCAAATAGTTACAGCGCTGATGCAACATAAGAGGGAAAGAAAATATGGAAAACTAGAGGAAGAAAAAACTGACCAGAGTCAGGATCTAAACTGGAACATCTCTAAGTAGCTTCAGAGAAATTTAAACTTGCTGTCTAGATTACATGATCCCAGTTTGAACAAACATTAAACATAAAAAAAAATCTGTTAAGAACTTTGAAATGCCTTGTTGAAAATGTGCTATATAAATAAAATTACTTTACCTTAAACATCAGAAGCATGTCTGATTTGACAAATCTGGCCCATTAGGAGGCTCTATCATTGAACCTTCTGAAATGTTTTAGCACCAGAAACCTTAAAGAAAACCGGCTTAGCTGTAGTGACACTCTGGGGGGGTGGGGCACAGCCTTCTTAAACAGTTTCAGACCAGTCATTCTAAAGACCTCATGATCCTTCCCAAACCTGGATTGCATTTCCAGAAGGCTCTGTAGCTTATATGATACGTTCATAAAACTAACAGAAAGCTGCCGAACAACCAGAAGAGCTTTTCTAGCTGGATTGAACATGCTCAGGAATATTTACAAGGCTGAAGCATCCGGAACAGGGATGGTTAGAGAGATTAGCTTGTTTTCTGTTTAGGTTAATGACAGATAGAAGCTAGAGGAAAACAGAATACACTTTCTATACCTGGGATTGGACAGACTCCAACAGCTGATTGACAAAATGCCAGTTGATTTGGAATAGATTTCATTAACAGGGTTGGAAACTCCCTCTGTGTGACACATCGCCACAAAGACATGGTACCCCATAAATTATTACCATTACAGAGTCCTGGGGATCCGACACTTCTGAACTAAGAAATCCAAACACATATTGTGTCAACACAAAGGTTTGGATCAATCTTAGCTGGAAATCCACAACACTATGCCAGGAGGACATCTTAGGATCAGAATCCAAAGTTAACCTTAAAGATTTCCTGCTCTGACTGGTAAAAGAAATTCTAAACCAATGGTTAACAACTAGCCAGAAAATCTGCAAACTAAAATATCCTGCTGTGATCTAGACTGCTTTACATCCTTCAACAAAACCTCAAGTTTCCAACCAGAGCGTTGGGATCAAACTCAACCAGATGCTCTAATTTTAAAACTTCTGGATCCAGATGTGCATCTGGGTTCACATCTGAATCGTTTTTGATCCTGATTGGATTATGATCAATTTAAAGAAACATTTTGATAGGAAAGCAGCTGACATGAGTTTGGACAAGAATTTAATGCTCAGAGAGAAGAACCAAAGCCGGGACTCAGACAGGACAGAAATGGAAACAAAGTTAGAATATTTTTGTTTCCAAAACAAAAACATTCTTCTGGAGGAAAGAAAGAAAGATGAAATAAAAGATTCTAGGGAAGGTTTAGGTTTATCTCAATGAAGAAAACCTCTGACTTTTTGAGATTCAAGTTTTACTCAGTTTCTGCTAAAATGTCCCATTCTGTGCTCCAGCCACTTTCAACTGCTCACCCTATCATGATTGTTTGGTTGTGCACCAAGTAGATAAAATAAGTTTGGTGTCATTATCTGATCCAAGCTCTTTAAACCCCGAGTCCACAGATCAATTCTGGCCCAGACTTCTGGTCGAATACTGGTCTCCATCCAGTGTTCCTGGCCTTGTGTATTTATGTACACGTTTACACTGAATATGTGAGTGTCTGTGTGTGTGTGCGTGTGTGTTTGTGTGTCAGACTTTCGTGATCTGACTATGGAGATCATCTTCGAATGGTTCATTCTCAGGATCTGAGTCTGTAGTGTCCGAGTAGCGATAGTGATCCGGCTCGTTGTCACTGACATCTGGTGTCACTGAGGTCGACATACTGCACGTGTCACAGTTGGCTCCTTCCTCCACAGTCTTTGTGAAAAACAGTTTGACCTGAGGAACAGAAATAGCAAGAATGTTCTCAATGAGCAGAAAAATCAAATGTTCCTGCACCCAAATGAGCAATATAATTTATTCTTCATTTTTATTTTAGTTTTCCATAAAGAAATCCTGAAAAAGTTAAAGAATGACTATCCAAAAGTGATTCAGAGAACATCTGTGAAAAGTGGACATTGTTTCAGTCTGAATAAACAATGACTGAAGAATCAATCTGGCTCTACCTTAAAGTTTGGGGAGAAGTTCTTGTTGGCTTTATCCTTATTGGCTTTATCCAACTCATTCTTGTCAAGTGTTAGAACCAAGAAGTCTCTGTCGTTGGCCTCACTCCCCATCATCAATTCTGGATTCTGAAACATTCTGTCAGAAAGATCTCGAAGTGTTGCGAAGCTACCATTCTCCAGTCTGTCCAAGGACTCCTCTGGCCCTGGGATGAAGAATGTGTTGATCCAGAAATGGAACATCTTTTCCTATAAGAACAAAGGAAGAAGAGTACCAGGGATCAGCCAGCTGAGATGGTTTGTGCTGTAAGTTCTGGTGTTCCCAGTGGTGAAGATTTAACCTGAGCTTCATCACTAGGAATGACTAAAGATCCATGCAGAAACTCAAACTCAGATTAAACTGGAAGACAGGAGTGGCGGAACATCCTGTAGAATGTGAGAACATCTGGAGCTGGAAAAATATTTCTATGGCAGTAGAAATATATGTTTACACAGAACCTCTGAACTTAAACAGAACCCAACCAGAAAAAAACAACTTATTTTTAAACAACATTCGTAAGTAACCCTCACCTATTAAGTTGCAGACGTTTTACATCTGTTCTGATCCAGATCATGTTCTTGCTGCAAAACCAAACATTTCCCCAACTCTTCCAGGGGAATCCCTAGGCACTCCAAAAGCACAGTCCCTCAGAGTGTTCTGAAGTAGTCTAGAACACAGCAGGATCTACTCTAGACTCAGTCGTGTTGCTAAGAACGTGGGTTGGAAGTGCCCTGAACACCTCACCTGGGAGGCGTTTAGGAGGCGTCCTAACCAGATGCCTGAGCCAATTCAACTGGCTTCTCTCGGTGTGAAGAAGCAGTGGTTCTATTCTGAGGCCCTGCTGGATGATCAAGCTTCTGACCCTATGCCGAAGAGAGAGGACAGACACTGTGGAAAAACTTCATTTCAGCCACTTGTTCTTTCAGTCACTCCCCAAAGCTTGTTGTGACCATAGATGAGGGCAGGAACATGGATCAAATGGTTAATCAAGAGCTCAAGAAATGAGCTCTTGAGGTGAGGTGCACCTCTTGAAGTATGCTCAAGAGGTGCACTGATTCTCATCGTGGCTGCTTCGCATTCAGCTGCAAATTGTTCCAATGAAAACTGGAGATCACAATCTGATGAACCCAGCAGAACCACATCCTCTGTGAAAAGCAGAGACACAATCCTAATGCCACTAAAACATATCCCCTTTTAATACCTTGGCTCCACCTAAAAATTCTGTACATAAAGGTTGTGAATAGAACTGGTGACCAAGGGCAACCTTAGCGAAGTCCAACTCTCACTGGAAACAAGCCAAACTTAATGCCAGCAATGCGGTATTAAGTTGTATAGGGACCTAATCTAACAAAAGGCGTGGTACCGATACTCCGGAGCATCCCCTGCAGAATTCCAGAGGGACCCAGTCGAATGCCTTCTCCAAGTCCACAAAAGACATCTGGTTGGGCAAACTCCCATGTGTCCTCCAGAACCCACTAAGAGTGTAGAGCTGGTTCAGTGTTACACGACCAGGACGAAAACCTAGTTGTGTAAGACTGAAAGGAGTCTTCTGGAATCCGAGATGTGACTAACCGGCAAACCCTCCTCTCCAGGACTCCTTTTCTAATTCAAAAGGATCAAATTATCTCAGTTTTAAAACCAACAAAGTCGAGATAGCGAGATCTTCACCATAACATCTTATCATCTCCTCTTAACCTTCTTTACCATGAACTCCTGCTCACCTTCTTCATCATCTTGTTCTGCTTGTGAAAGAACTCCACCTTGATGTCTCCGCAGACAGGTAGTGGCTGAGGGAACTCAAACATCATCAGTTTGTCCTCTCTGCGAGTATAAGCAGGGTTGTAGGTGTGGATCTTCACTTTTAGCTGGTAGACCACAAAGTGAGGGTCTAAAGACACAAAAACATCTGAGCGTCACTCCCTTCTCCTAGATCATATAATGAACTGAAATGGAACTCGAATATGGTCTGCAACTGAACCGAGAGCAGTTTGGGTTATTGTCTTGGTCTGGGTAGGGACGTAGAACTGAGACTGTGTCGGCATACAGGACTAACCTTGGTTTAGGTCTGATTCTAGAACTGAAAAGTGTCTGGAACCAATATTACATTTGTAACATGATTTCAATATGAACTAAATGAGAGACTGAAACTAGGACTCTGGACTACAAAAGATTAACCAGGATCTGGATCTGGTTTCTAGAACTTACTGCATGTACCAGCCGTGAACATGGGGATGGTTTCGAACAACATTTTGTGGAAGAGCAGGGCCACAGGTTTGTAGTGCAGCCGGTTCCTGAGCAGGAAGTTGTAGTAGATGACGTAGCGGCGCTGGCTGGGAATGGTCACACCCTGAACACACACAAAGAATAACAGCGTCAAGATTGGGTGTATTCACACCAGAAAAGTCCTTTGGTCCGCTTGTTTCATTCAGACCAAATGCAGACTTTAGTTTTTTTGTTTGGTGAAGTTTACTTTCACATTGTACTTTTTGAAAGTGAACTATACTTTGTAAACAAAGCCATGTCATTGATGATTGTTGCTAACATTTGATAGAAATGATGAGGGGCGGAACAGAGCACAGACCCAGAAAGAAAGAAAACAAACATGCAAGTCCTGCATGCTGAATTTATGTTGTACGCATTAACATGTGCTGTTATTACAATTGCAATACAATTTTGAATGTCAAGAGCTGGTCATTCAACTCAGGTTTCGCGATGTGATATTTCTAATTTTGGAACCACGTCAGCAAATGCGTGCTGCTAACTTAATAAGCCATGACACAACATGCTGGCAGCAGCATTGCTAAGCAGAAGACGACAGATCAGGTATGATTTCATTACAATTAGTACATGCAGTAGTTGTGTTAGCAACACTGAAGGGCTCATTTTTACCATGATGCCCAGCAACGGTGTCTCGAGAAGTCCAAAAAGACGTATGTTTCCTGTAGTTGGTTCAAAACGAGACAGGTCTGTATTCACTCCAAAAGCAAACCGTACCAGTGTTAGTTTGAAAGTGGACTCAGACCACTAACTCAAAAAAGTGGGTCTCTCTCTGTTTGGGGAGCACCAGGGTCCGCTTGAGCATATTTACACCTGCACAAAAGGTTCAAACCAAAGAGGAAACGAATTCTAGTCCATTTAAAGCAGACCAAAGATGACAGCTCAGTTCAACCAGCTGCAACTAGAAGATGAGGATCATAAAGATCCAGCTGCTCATTGTTTCTTTCTCCTTATTGTAAAACCTCAAACCTAACATGCTCGGCAGCTCCAACTTTATTCGCATTCCGACCTGATTCATGATAAGGAAGAGAGATCAGGAGAAGAATCAAGGATGCTGGTGAAACTCAATAACCAGAAGGACATTCCTGCTCGTAACATATGGCAAACACACATGTGTTTTCATCTTTACCTGGTCTTTGCTGTTCCTGACTTACTGACCTTCTTGTCTCTTGTCCGGACCTCTCCATAGAAATCTAAGGCCTCCTGAGCTTCCTGGAACTTCCCTCGGTGCAGCAAGTAGGCACAGATCATGACTCCAGTGCGGCCCTTTCCTGCCTTGCAGTGGATGGCAGCCACATGATGCTCATCTTCACTAAGCCACTGATCCAAGTCCTCACAGAATGGCTTGATTAGCTCCAGCTGGGGCGGGTTGTGGTCTTCGAATGGATACTGAGCCACTGAAACAGAACCGAGTAGTTAGTAAGGACAAATACAAAAACTGGTCTTCCAGCAGGTCAGAGTGCGGGGGACTGTCTCACCTCTACAGCTGAACTTCGAAGTGTCGTAGTGTCGCTCTGCACACCTAAGAAAATAGGGACACCTTTCAAAAAACTCAAAGACATTGTACAATAATAAGATTAAAAATAACAGTAATAGGAAATCATGGAAATGTTACACAGTAAGAGAAATTTTAAAAAGATGGGTCTTGAGTATAGAATCTGTATGAAATGTCACTTTAAATTTAACTTGCAGATTTCAAAGTGAGAAGGTCAGAACAGTGACAAATGGTGATGAGGAGTATTTTGAATTCAATGAGCTTAGAGTTAAGGAGCCAGTGTATATTTTGAAGAACTGTGGTTATGTGGTCATGGGAGAGGGTGTGAGTTAAGGTTGGGTGATATCCAGGATTTTCCAAGCCGATACGTTAGTCCAGGGGTGGGCAATCCTGGTCCTCGAGTGCCGGTGTCCTGCAACTCTTAGATGTCTCCCTGGTCCAACACAGCTGAATCCAACAGCTGGATCACCTCCTCAGTGCAGTCAAGTTTTCCAGAGTCCTGCTAATGACCTCATTATTTGACTCAGGTGTGTTGAAGTAGAGACACATCTAA
>CAEGAG010152124.1:0-30071 GCA_903067065.1 Brachyrhaphis terrabensis
AATTCCTTCCACACCAACACCTTAAAACCTTATTTTTTCAAATCACCTTAAATGTAAAAATTCCGTCCCCCCCCAAACGTTTTCTCCCCCCCCCCCCCCCCCAACACCCTCCCTCCCATCGCCCTTCATGGGCGTAAAATTTTGCTATTTATCCACAAACAAACGCTCCACGTTAATAGGTTTCCCACCAGCGCTTTGAAATCCCCCCATTACCACATTCTTTGTGCAATAATTGTCAATCATCCACATTAAATTGATAGGCTTTAAATGGACAACAATAATGGCTCAAATTGTCTTACAATGGAGCAGCTAAGCGGGATGATTTGCTATTGCTGACATGCCCGCGGCTTTACCAGCTCCGCATAATGCCACAGGTTAATGCATAAATAAGCAAATCAAATCCATGCGTTACCCCAATTCAACTCATTTAATTCCTCTTTAATAAAGAAGCCGCCCCCACCGGCGGGCCCCTCCGCCCCCCACCTTTTCCTCCTCCACCCATTTACCTCGGATTTGTGCGATGAATGCCATAAATGTAAATCAATCTAGATGAGAAAGAATCCCATTGAAAGAGCGGAGAAATTTCATCTGGGAAAAGAGGGGACAAACGAAGGAGGGGCCCGCTCATAAAAAGCAGCTGTTTCACAGTAATCTGTTTTCGTGCCCTGTCACTCACCTTGCCTTTTCACTATCTCTGCTTCTCTCTTAAGGAAGAAGAAGAAGAAGAGGGGGGGGGAAGCCCCCCTCCATTGTGTTTACTTGCCATATCTTCTTTCCCATTACTTTGCGCACAGTTCATATTCCTGCAGAGAAAAGAGAGAACAGAGCTCAAACTTGCCCATTTTTTCCCCTCTCCTCTCCTTCTTGGACAATCCCCTTGTAGTTGTTGAAGTGAAAAGAGGAGTGCATGGATGTCAAATTGCCCTCAAAACACCATGAAAGATTGATTTGCAGCACTTTTCAGGGCCCTGACATTACTTGGAGGGAAGCTGAATGGGGAAACCTGTGAGCCGGGGATGGAATAAAGATGTCCTCTCTGCTGGAAAAAAAAAAAAAAAAAAAAAAGGAAAACTGCCCATTTAGCCCCCAGTCCATCAAGCCCGAAAAATAGGCAGGAGAGAAGACGAAAAAAAAAAAAAAGAGGGCCACGCAAAAAGAAAGGGGCCCACATATGTAAATATATATGTATACGTAGAGAATATATATATATATACAGTATATATATATATATATATATATATATATATGCACACTCATCTAAGACGTCGCCACAATACAGAGGGGGTTTCGAAACACCCATGAATATTAAACCTCTTACCTCAACAAGGGCTTGAAAAAGTGCGCCACGTCAAAGCAGCTTTACATGTTTTCCTCTCTCTCTCTCTCTCTCTCTCTCTCTCTCTCTCTCTGCCTCTGTGTTTTTTTTCTTCCTCTTCACGCGAACAATGCTGGTGGGAAAATAAAGGCTTGTTTCCATTCTTGTTATTCGCGCGCGAACTCCTCACAAAAAATTAATATGAGCGGCGCATGAATACGAAATGCATGAGAAGAAAATGGGCGAGCATCTCCCAGACTCGCTGACCCACTTCAAGTAATAATAACAGTAATAATAATGATAATAATAAAAACTGACAGCATTAGTTTGTTTGCGTTCTCAAACAAAGTAAGAAAGTCCACTGCATATCTGCTTTGGACAAACTTCCGCTTTGTTTTAATCTTCGGTGAAGTTTAACTTTTATTTTTCCTCTTTCTGATCATGAAAAATATTCAAAGTTTTTTTTTTATTCTACATCTAGAAGTCGTAAGTTTAGCATCACTTTTGTAGAAACACCGAAGTGGCAGGAATGAGGTTTTGCACTTCACTCTTCAACACGTTTTCTAACTCCTGACAAGAAATTGATTGAAAAAGAGGAAGCGGAGGCGATGAAGGGGGGAGTTTGTTTGTTTTTAACAAGAATCCATGAAGGTAGAAAACAATTATTTACAGCCTTACAGCATATGTGTGGATGAATATATATGTATATGTTGAATCGATGGGAAAATATCAGATTTGAATAAACTTTGTTTTGATTGGCAGCCTTGAAATGAAAGAAAAATTCAAATAAAAAACTAAAATCTGTAACGAAAAGGGATTGAAATGTAACATTTATATTAACATATTTCGTTCTTTTTATTTTATTATTTTTTTTAAACTACAATAAGTCTAGTCTTTTAAAATGTGCATGATGTTTTGCCATATATATATATATATATCTTTTCCCCCGCATGTGCAGGTTTTTCTCTGCCACTGCGCTCGGATCGGACCATCCTGTTGGTGCGCCTCGCCGCGGCGGGCAGGTCCACATGGTGAGGGGTGTGTCATTAATAACTAATTAGGCCCGGGGTCACACCAGCCACTTATATAAAGAGACCCCTCACAGCCCGGTGCTGCGGCAGTTTCCAACGCGCACACAAGTCTGGAGCTTGGAGGACGGACTCTGCCTCTGCGTCCAGTCCCGTTCATTCACAGCTTCCTTCCTCTCTCTCTCTTTCTCTCTCTCTCTCTCTTACGCATCATGGGCTCCGTGCTTCCCGCCGACGCTCTGGCTCTGAAGCCCGGATTTAAGTGCTCCGGCCGCTCGCTGTCGGACGTGATCACCTCGGACATCCTGCACAGCTTCCTGTACGGCAGGTGGAGGAACGTGCTGGGCGAACACCTGGCGGAGGAGCGGCAGAGCGGCGGCGGCGGCCCCAAGACCGCCTTCACGGCTGAGGTTCTGGCCCAGTCCTTCGCTGGAGGTGAGGCTGACCCGCCGGGTCACTTTGGGAACTACTATTGATTTCACTACACTTTTAAACCAATTGAATTCTGCCTTTTTTATTATTGTTTTCTCTTTTTTTTAAGAAATAAGATGTGCGTAAGAGCGCGTCAAAACCAACAGCATGAGAAAAGAAACATTTCGTTTTGTGCAAAGCAGTTCAAGTCAACTAGAAAAATGTGTTGATTTGTTTATGCACAACACGTGAAATAATTTACCCAACAATCCCTGCGCGGGTTAGAAATCTAGAAGAACTTTCACTGACCCTCTCCAACATTTCATCCCTGCTCGCGCTTTCCCTCTCTCTCTCTTTTTTCTTGCTGCTTTTATTTGGTGCCATTAAACGCATTAACCCTCCGCCCAGCCCGCCGCTCGGAGAGACTCGTTACTCGCAACTGGAGCTGATTGAAAGACGCGGAGCGTTAAATTCATTTGGTTAACTTTGCGCTTGACCTGGGAAAGTTTCCCACTTAAACCTCTCGGACAGAAAGGTTTCCTTTCTTTTGACTTTTTTTTTTTTTTTCTTATCCACGCATTCATCAATCTCCGGACAGTCTCTTTTCCTCCCTTGGCAGCTATGAGAGACTCTGGAGGCTCTTTTTTTTCCTTCTTCTTCTTCTTCTTCTTCTTCTTTCTCTTCCTTTTAAGAGATTTGCTGTTCCTCGCATAATGCGCCGTGAAGGCTAAATCTAATGCTATTCATTGCATGTCAACCATCTAATCGCCTTTCCATTTTTTTTGTCGCAGAAATTCCTCCGTCCTTTTAAACAAGCCCCCCGTCTCATTCAGCGCAAATTTATTGCCGCAAAGTTCTAAAAAGGATAATGAATTTGGAATTAGTCGTTCCCCTTTTTCTTTTTTTTTTCTTCCCGAGTAAACTGTAATGAAAATCACATCTGAAGCATGACAAATTGCTGGAGCCTGAGCAATAGAGGATCGTTTAACCCCTGCTCACTTTTCTGCAATGTGGAACTTTAAGAAAAAAAAATCTCTGAATTTAACTTTAAAGAATCACTTTTTTCTTCTTCTCCTTCGCGGGAAAAAAAAAAAAAAAGCTCTAAGGGGGTGGAGGTGGTGCTTTTTGCACAACAAAAAAAAAATTCAATTCATCCAGATAATCGAATTAAACGCAGGGTGATGTGTGGCTTAATATTTCGTGACTAAAATAAGATCCAGTTCATTTGCTGCTTTCACCACTGAAAGCGTTCATTCAGAACTTTCTTTCTTTTTTTTTTTAGACGTTTTGCACTCATTTGTTCGGGCCTTTTTTTTTTCTTTTTTTTTTTGCATTCGCAGAGGTGCAGAAGCTCTCCAGCCTGGTGCTTCCCAGCGAGGTGATCATCGCCCAGAGCTCCATCCCGGGAGAAGGCCTGGGCATCTTCTCCAAGACCTGGATCAAGGCCGGAACAGAGATGGGCCCCTTCACCGGGAGACTCCTGTCCCCCGAACATGTGGACCTGTTCAAGAACAACAACCTGATGTGGGAGGTGAGCGCACTCTGCTACACAGGCGACTTTACTGGGACACAATATCCCCCCCCCCAAAAAAAATTCCACAAATCACAGACTTTATTGAGCATTTTCGATAATACAATTTATTTGCACTAAACAGACCCACTGAGTTGGAGCAGTTCAACTCAGATTGCTCGTATTTCACCACAACTGTAATTTAAAAACATTTCAAATATTAAATTCATAAACAAACAAGCAAAAAATAAATACATAAATCCAACACATAAAAAACACATGCAAATTTAGCTAAATAAATTCCAGTTGAATTTTTTTTTTCCTTATTAAATTTGTTTTGGAAATTGTACAGGGCCACCAAAAATATTTTCCGGGGCTTGGGCCAAAGTAAAATGGGTCCTGCGATGCTTCTGCTTTAAACACATTCCTAATGCAAAAAAAAAAAAAAAAACACAAAAAAAACAGATTTTTCCGTCTGTAACACATCCACGTCGTTCTTCAGGTGTTCAATGAGGACGGCACGGTGCGGTACTTCATCGATGCCAGCCAGGAGGACCACCGCAGCTGGATGACCTACATAAAGTGCGCTCGGAACGAGCAGGAGCAGAACCTGGAGGTGGTGCAGATCGGCAGCAGCATCTTCTATAAAGCAGTGGAGGTGAGCCTCACGCCCAACTGAGGAGGTTTGCAAGAGAGCTGAGCTCAGTCAGGGCCTCCACTCAGTCCAAAACTACTACAGTGGTTTCACAATAAAGCTGAGCTGAACTCAGTTGGCTCTGCTTTTCAGCTGACTTTGAAGCAATAATAAATAATAATAATAAAAAAATCATAATACTTACAAATTTCTCTTTAAGTGTTTGGACTTTTATCTGACACTCATCATACACAGTATTAGAGTCACCGCAAAGTTTGCTTATACCTCAACTAACCTTGAACGCTTATTTCTGAAATCAAACAGGAATGATAAACGCTGATATTTTTACATTTCTCTCTCCCTCAGACTATTCCGCCTGACCAGGAGCTCCTTGTCTGGTATGGAAACACGCACAACACATTCCTGGGAATTCCTGGAGTTCCTGGGATGGACGAAGAACAACAGAAGAAAAGCAGGAACGGTGAGCTTCTTCCTTTTAGGAACTCTTTGGCGAGAGCTACTTCAAAGTCTTAACCCATCACCTCTGCTGTTTTCCCCTCCCAGACGACTCCCACTCCACCGAGGGACCCTCCTCGTGTTCTCCTCCCTCCGTCACCGCCACCTCCACCGGCCGGATGCGCTGCGTCATCTGCCACCGCGGCTTCAACTCCCGCAGCAACCTGCGCTCCCACATGCGCATCCACACCCTGGACAAGCCCTTTGTGTGCCGCTTCTGCAACCGCCGCTTCAGCCAGTCGTCCACGCTGCGGAACCACGTCCGCCTGCACACCGGCGAGCGGCCGTACAAGTGCCACGTCTGTCAGAGCGCTTACTCCCAGCTGGCGGGCCTGAGGGCGCACCAGAAGAGCGCGCGGCACAAACCCGTGGCGCACGCCTCCGACGCGCCCCCGCAGGTTTCCCCTCCTCCTCCCCCTCTCCCACCTGCGCCGCAGATGGCCGCCATGCAGCATCAGATGCCTCTGGTCCACCACATTCCCACCATGGTGTTATGATAGCAGACACCGGGTCAGGCTGTGGCATAGAACAACGACGCACTTTAGACTTAGAGCTGTGGTTGAAATGTAAAGAAGCGCTGATGTAATTGTGAATCTTCTTTGGAAGTTTTTTTTTTTTTTCCTTTCTTGTGTCTTCACATTTGGCCATCATGTGGTCAGAATGTAGGCATTAAGATTTATCCGTGCAAATTATGGCAAATTAATTAACACATTTTTTTCTTGTTGATTTGTTTGTTTTGTTTTCTCCTTATAAAGTGGGACAAAATGAACAGATCATGTACTGAACTTCACACTAGAGGCCGGGCAGATGTTCTTATCACGTTCAGCAGCTGAGGGGGAAACGACGATGGTCAAACTGTTTCCTCACTGTAAAATATAAATGGTCACTTTAAACCTGTACAGAATGGAGATTTGTGTAATTGTAAAATTGTATCATGTGAATGTAAATACATTTGTGCATTCTTCTATTCTGAATAAATGACATGTGATTTAAATGGTTGACTGTTCAGAAAGCAGTGGAAACTCAATTATGATAATTGAGATACATTTTGGAAATAACTGACATCCAAAAAAACCAAATGTAATCTGATTGCATGAAAACGAATTAGTGTTGCTGATTGAACTTAAACGGAACTTTCTGTGGCTTGCAAGTAACATACTACATGCAAAATATATTTCATGTACATAACATATACTTTTATTTGAAATTAATTTATTTTATTTAAGTATAACCTCATAAGACACTTTTCAAATCTGCATAATCAAGCTGAGATAAGACCAACAAAAAGAAAATTATGTGAAATATATATTTGCATTACATTAAACCAATAATCATCAGTTTACTGCATTAAATAAACTATTACATCAAGCTAACAATTCTTTATTGTAAGGTATATGCAAAAGTTTTTAAGTTTTTTTTTTTTATAAATGGAAATTAGTTACATAACTTCTTATGTTTAGTCATCTTTCTCAATTTTGATTTTAGATAATAAATAAATAAAATAAATAAATAAACGTGGCCATAGTGTCTCTTGGGGGCAGGAGGGGTAAAATAAAACCATAATATTGGATAAATTAAAATAAATTCTTTGCATATATACCAGTGTAACCAAAGTGCTGATAGCTCTGAACCACTGTTTTCTTTTAGCCAAATTAACATGTCTGTAATTTTATAGACCTTTTTAGAACCCACTGATATGTAAAATATTTTTTTCTTTATTTCTGAAAATATGAAATTCCTCCATCTTGTCACCCAGTAAACCACAGTGGAAAAATTGGGTTCACAGTTTTGATAAGTCACACATTTACGTCACACTCTCCACTGCAGAAGTGGAAAGTTCTACCTTCTGATGAGGAAAAATAGGATCTAAAATGTTCTGTTACAGCTTCTAAAAAACATTTCATAAACCTGGAATTCACCAACTCCACTTTCAGCCCTCTGCCCTCAGTTGAAGGTTGAAAGGTTGTGACAACTTCAAAAAATGGAGCGGATACATATGGTCTAAAAAGAAACCCCTGTCTGTTCTACTTGCAGCCCTAAAATCATGATTTTTATACATTTTTCTGCTTTTTGAGAGCACACTTCACAGGTTTGATTCTCTGGTTCCAACACAACGCTGTATTTTTCTTCCTCCACTTTTCTGAATACCAACTGTAATTACTCATTGAATCCACACGATGGCGACAAACACCATGGAAAAGATGAACAGAAACTCGACGCTCTGAGAAACTGTTAAAAAGACTTAAACGAGACAACAAACGATCCGCATCATTCTTTTATCAGTTTGTAGGTCAGAATATTGGGCTTACAAAGTCACATTTTTACCACATGTGGTAGGATGTTGCTGTAGAGTGAGTGCTGTGTACTTGTGAGCTGTCAGACATTGTCCAGCTTCCCTAAGCAGGAGTTTTCAGACAAGTCATCATTAGTACAAGTACAGCACAACTCAGAGTTTAGGTGAAGCAGATGTAAACAGGAATGCCCTAGCAACAGTAGATACAGTGGGACACATTATGGAAGAGTCTGATGGGAGGCTTCGGCATCACGGTTGACCGTCCACACTTTCTGCCCTGTACAGAGAGAGAGAAACATACTAGCTCATTCATAAACATACAAATTGGTCTTATAAATCGAGGCGGCTCGCTGGATGAAGGGAACCTTGACACTGGCAGCTTGAAACTGTCTCCTCCCTCCCATTGGAGCAACAACATGAGGTTATCCAGTTAATAACATGCCGCACTCCTGAAGGAAGACAGACGCCACACTAATGAAATAATGTTGAAAATGGTAACCTGACCGCATCACACAGTATTTGTTCATGAATCTACGCTGAGAAGCATCTTTAAAATCTTGAGGCATAGAGTAGCAAAAGGAAAACGCTGCATAATTAATTCCTCTTTTCACACAACAACTTGGCATAAAAGAAACAAACTCACCAGAGATGATCAGTCACAGCATCGTTCCACACTCTAATCCTTCCTTACAGGATTTATCTTGAAGTTCAGCTTCTTGGTTTTGCTCAGTAGCTATTGGTGAACTGACACAAGAAGGTGGTGGCGAAGCAGTTTTCAGTCACAGGGGTTTTTGCAGTCCCCAGATGGCTGTGAGTCAGTAAACAGAGCTGGCAGGATAGAGTTACTGTAATGTTCTCACTGACTACAACCTGCATGTGTCTCTGGTGAGAAGGCAAGAACAGATGATTAAACGATGATTTCATAAAACCAGCACTAGCATACTGACATACAGTAATATACTCAACGGAGAGTGAAAACAAAACAAAACAAAAAATGTAGTAAGCAGAAACCTTTAAGAAACAAAAACAGTTTGCAATCTTCTTTCAAAGCAAAACTTTCTACTTATCATATGTAGAAGAATATAAACAGGAAGAAAAAATGATTTTAGCTCATCTAGTGCAGAGCAGTTTATATGTTGAAATTAAAAGATCACAAAGCTGAATATTTTATAAACCGCAGAAGATGTAAATATCAAAAGACATAGCATTCATGCTAATAGTTGCAATCGTTCTCATCATCTAATGTTATGCAAAGCCCTTTACATTAGTATAATTCTTTCTATTAACACAACTAATGACAGGTTTTTCCCGTAAATATATTTACGTATAAATTACACAAGTATATTTGTGTAATGTAAAGTTACACAAATATACTCCAATCCCAGTTACTAACCGTGTTCCCTTATCAAATTAAGTGAAAATTCAATGTTGTTTTTTTTAATCTTTTTTTTCTGTTGCTGTTGATCTTTTCATGTGGAACTGCGTTCTGTAACCATAGCTACGTTCACTATAAAGTTATCAAAATAAAAGCAGAAGCGTTTGCTGTTATTGCCTGTCACTTTGCTGCTGTTGCACAGAAATATCCCCATTATCCGATAATGGGAATATTGTATTCTATTCCTACCTCAACGATAGTTACAATAAACAAAGGTAACTTTACTTAGTTGGCCTTTACAGTAAGCTTTATGGCATTCCATGTTAACTTTGCTTTTATTATTAATATATATACATATATAATTTTGGTGGATGGTCTGAAATACTTAGTTGTTTAAAAAAAGCAGAAGAAATGTGTAGGGATAGCATTTTATTTTATTTATTTATTTTGCAACAGCGTAAACCCGACAGAGACATCAAGTCGACTGAGTTTATTTAGCCGTGTTCGATTATTCTGTAATCAGCTAATCGAGTCTTGCCGCTGCTAGAAGATTGTTGTCATTTTTTTCCCTGTGGCTAGCCTTTAGCGTTAGCAACCAGTTGGATTTTGTTTCTCTTCGACACCCTTTCATCCAGCAGGTAGGTGACAGTTTGTGTCAGTACATTTATACGAACGAAAGCTGACGAGCCCGTTGAGCATTAGCACTTGTTTATTTGAGTAAAGTTTTGTTTTGAAGTGTTAATCTTATCCGACCAAAGTTGAAAACAAACGTTAGCTAACAGCTAACTGGTTCTGCAACCGGTTAGCTAGTTCAGCGCTAGCTTGGGCTGTGAGTTTAGCTGCTTATTAAGCGGTTTTTCTGAACTAACAAGGGCTAAAACCCACAAAGTTATATAAGTATTTATTGTTACGTTTTTTAGGAGTAGATCTTTTTGCTTTAAGCACAATCAGTAACTTGTTAATGTTTGTCGCCAACATGTCTCTGGTCTCATGGTCATCTGTATTTCAGAAGGAAAGAAAAACTGAACATTTCCTTATGACTTAAAGAGGATTATGGGTATAGTTTGTAAAAAATTATTACACTAACACAATTTATGTTAATTTATGTATTAACCAGCGACTCTATATTGTACTATATCACATCTAATTGTATTTATGGAAAGTTTTGAACTTAAAAACGACTGAGTAATAATATATATAGCTCTATAAAATGTTCTACAGATGAAATAAGATGAGAAATTCACATTTTAAAGTAAAAACATTGACACAAACAGGGTTCCTTTCGCATTTAATTCACAGCAATTTTTAGATGTGGATAAACACAGAAGGCGAGATGGAGAAATATTTTCATTTGTTAGATTTCCAGTGTTTCCTGTTTTTAAAGGGAATTTGATTGACTAAGAATTCATGGCTAAAGGCACCGACATGTTTTTTTTATGAAGAAATTTTGCTACATTTATTAACTTGTTTACTGTGTGTGTGTGTATGTATGTGTTTTATGGCCTAATTAAAGCACAAACGTTTGATGCAACTTTACAGAAAATAAGATATTAAGTTAGAAAGTGCATAACTTGAGGACCTCAGCTCCACTACTACATAACACATAGAAATGCCTACAAAAGTAGGGATAATGTTGAAATGACAAATGTAGAAATTGGACTAAAAGCGGTAGCTTTCTATGTGTTTGCTTCATGTTGTCAGGTTCCGTTTAGGTGCTTTATTGATTCTACAGACCTTATGGTTGTGATTTTAAAATTAGTTTGATCTAAAAACCTTGTAAGTGACAAAAAAAACCCCTGAAGAAATCTGTAAGAGGACAGCAATTGTTCACAGGACATGTGTTCCAGGATGTTAGGATGGATTGGGGTCCAGTTCTGCCGGACAGCTTGGTTTTGGAGATCTTCCTGCATCTGCCCCACGATGCCGTGCTGAGAGCCGGCCTGACCTGCAGACAGTGGCAGGCGGTCTCCAGAGATGAGTTCCTGTGGAGGGAGCTGTTCTACAGTTACTACCGGATACCGCGCTCCGTTCCTCGACACCCGTGTATGTTTTGATAGAGTGATTGTTGTCGTTTTGTCCGTAATGGTTTTGAAGATGCGTGCTTTTTTAAAAAATTGTTGTCCGTTTCGGGCCTGTGTGCAGCCGCCGTGTCGTGGTACAGGGAGTTCAAGCGTCTGTATGACTGCATCCCGTGTGTGGAAGTCCAGACGCTGAGGGAGCACAGTGACCAGGTGCTTCACTTGGCTTTCTCTCACAGGGGCCATCGCTTCTCTTCCTGCTCCAAGGACTGCACAGTTAAGGTACTAAAATTACGACTTAATCTGATCTTGGATGTGTGTAAGTAGTTTAAGTCATTTCTTTGCATGTTTTTTTTTTGCGTCTCTTGTTTATTTTAAGATGCCTTTATCTTCATTATGACCTGAAATGTGGCAAAATCCGCAAAACATCCTGAAAACAAGTTAATATAATTTAATGACGCTCACTAAACCCCATTTATTTTTATTGTGGAACAGTTTTCAGATCATTTTCATGATGCTTTAAACCAAGTATTGTCTCTCCTCTTACTCAATTGGCTCTTTCTGCTAAACCTCTCTTTCAGCTGTGGGACACGGAACGGCAAGATGGAAACATCTCGTTGGTGCACAGCTCCAGCATGCGTCAGTTTAACTGGGGCTACACCCAGTTCTCCCAGTTTAACCCCGACGATACCCTGCTGCTCGTATCCGGCGTCTACCTGGGACCACACCACTCGTCTTCTGGGGAAATTGCCGTCATTAGTCTGGGTAGGAACATGGAAAAACTCCCGCACGACTTCCTGTTGATGCCAAGTGGAGATTAATTTTTGGGTTTAAAATGAATTTGTTGTAGGAGTTTTCTAACCGCGCTGAAGTGTTTACACATAGTGCATTAACATAATGTGACTTAACTTTAGCCTCAAGGTTATAAAGTACGGTGACTTGCAGACGTATTCATGAGGCTTTTTCTTGTTTTTGCCATGTTGTAGCTACAAACCTCAATTTTATTTTTTTTAGATGAACTTATACAAAGTATTGCAGAATTGTTGGGCAAAAAAAGGGGAAAATTACACCTCATTTTCCTCTTTTTGTAGCATTTCCATTTATCCGTTTTACGCTGAGATTCTGTCAACAGGAGGACTGTTGTTCCTTCACTCCACAAATATTGCCACTATGGGAGAGTCATAGGCCATCATACAAAACACAATGTGCGGTAGAGAACTAACTGTGCCGATCACCATGGTGAAACATTGTGGCGGCAGCATCATACTATGTGGAAACTGGTCGAAGTTAATGACAAAACGAATGGCATTCATGGAACGTCACCTGTCGGAGCAAAGAGCTGCAATAGGACGGTTTAGATCAAGACGTATTCACGGGGTAAAATGGCCTAGTCAAAGCAATGAGAGGAATCAAACTGAGAATTTGTCACAAGAATTTATAGCAGGAAAGGTAGTGTGGACTTTGCATAAAAACCTGTTTGAAAAAAGAAAACACTTGTCAAGTTGTTATTTGTTAATCAAAAATTGAAGTCATGTGTAATATTTTATTTTTTTTACCTTCTGCTACACTGTGTTGGTTCTGTCTGTTACG
Source organism: Brachyrhaphis terrabensis (assembly GCA_903067065.1). Lineage (NCBI taxonomy): Eukaryota > Metazoa > Chordata > Actinopteri > Cyprinodontiformes > Poeciliidae > Brachyrhaphis > Brachyrhaphis terrabensis. The sequence goes on from CAEGAG010152124.1 coordinate 12,691, forward strand.
TAACGTTCCAGTGGAATCTATTGAGGTTTAAGGTTTAAGAATCTTGCTGTTGCTCTTCTAATGATTTGTTCCAGAAAATTACACGCTGCTGTCGCGGGTCAGGAACAAACCGTACGACGTGTTTGGCTGCTGGCTGAACGAGACGCACCTGATCTCGGGGAACCTGCACTGGATCGGCAACATGACGTCCTGCTCGGTGCTCTGGCTCAACAAAGCTTTCCAGGTCAATTTTCTTGAACTGGTGGAAAAAAACTTTGAGAAAAAACCCCCCCAAAACACCAGTTTCCTATGTCATCCTCGTTTGTTTGTTTTTTATATGTCGCCCAGGATATCGAGTCCGAGAACGTAAACGTCGTGAAGCGTCTTTTCAAGATCCAGAACATCAACGCCAGCACCATCCGGACGGTGATGGTGGCGCACTGTCATCGCCACGACAACCCGGACCTGCTGCTGGACTACGAGGCTCAGTCTCAGGCGAGGCGGCAGAAAGCGGAGCAGGACAATCAGCATCACCCTCTTCTGTTCGACCTGGGAGCCTCGGACAGCGAGGAAGAGGAGGAGGCGGAGAGCGAGGAGCAATGCGACACGGACGGAAGGAGTCACGGCTTCTCGTCCGCACGGACCCCCCAGCCCACGATATCCGGCCTGGACCACGTCATTCATGTAAAACGGAGATTAACTAGGGATTTTTAAAAACTCTGTTGTCTTTTCTGACGTTTTCTTTCTTCCAATGCAGAGCCGTAAACATGTGGGGGCCAGGGAGCTGCAGATTGAGACCCAGGTTGCTCAGATGATGGGTAGAGCCTACACCAAGGCCCCTGACTCCAGCCTCATCGACCCCTCTGAGCCTGGAGAGGGCGAGGATAAAACATACTTACTCTTCACCACCGGCAGCCTTACGTACTCCCCCCACCAGATAGGTAGAACTATTTAAAATGTGCTGAGATGAAACCGAAGCTTCGGTCTCCTCATGTCGTGGTTTGGTTTCCTCTCAGGCATTAAGCGCATCAAGCCCGACCAGATGACCACCTCCGGCCCTGTGCTCGGAGAGGAGAGGAGCTCCGAGGAGTTCTTTGATTCACTGGACCACGTTATTGATATTCACGGCCACATCATTGGAATGGGCCTTTCTCCTGACCACAGGTAAAGTAGTCAACGGCACACACTGGAAATCTTGAGTGTGCACTTTTGCATTTGCAGGCTTTTAAAAAAAATGTTGTCCAGTGTTCTGGTCAACATTTTGGTTCCTCCAGAGTCGGAAATCAGATTTCTGTAGTTTTCACGTCTTGATAAAGTCTAGAAAAATTAAATAAATCTGGGAAATATTTTCAGATTTATAGACTTGATTCATTTTCTCCCTGTCTTAATTGTTGTGTCCTCTTTCATTTAGGCCCCTTTTTCTCCTTTGTTCCTTCCTTGTTTTTCTTTCTTTTTTGTCTTTTCATTCCTTTCTCCTTCTTCCCCTGCCTCTGTTCTTTTTTTTGTCCAGTCTTTGCACATTTCTGCTGTCTGTGCTTCCTTAATTCCGACCTTCCTTGTCTGTTTTTTGCTCCCTCTACATTTGGCAACTTTCTGTTTTTAAATGTACTATTTATAAGTGAATTGGATTTCTTTTTTTCCTCATTTATTCATTCTCTTCTTTTGCAAGTTCCACATTTGACGTATTTCCGTTACATTTATTGTCATAAGTTCATGTTGAACATTAGTATTTTGTATAAATTAAATGGTTTCGAAACCATTTAATCAACTTCACTTACATGAAGTTAAGTCTGGAAAAATCAGCAATTTTTTCCGTAGCCAGAAATGAGTTGGAAACACGGCAGACGCCTGTGTCAGCTGCTCACCACTTAGTGATTCTGACTCGGAGCTCTTCTGCTGTCGTCGGTCAGGTATCTATATGTAAATAGCCGAGCTTGGCCGAAGGGATGCGTGATCTCGGACCCCATGTCCCCGCCTCCCATCGCCGAGGAGATAGACATGCACGTCATCGACCTGAAGAGCTTGAGGGAGGAGAGGAGAAGCCTCCGGGCCCACCGGGCCTTCACGCCCAACGACGAATGCTTCTTCATCTTCCTGGATGTCAGCAGGGACTTCGTCGCCAGGTAGGACGCAGATGGACGTTTTATGTTGTGCAAGTGCTCACGTTTAGTCAGAGTCCGGAGGAGGGCTGCAGCCAACAGTTATGTTAATTATCGAATATTCTGAAGATTAATCGATTAATCGGACAAAAATATCGGCACATTCCGCAGATGTTTCATTTAAACTATTTTTTGTCCAGTAGCAGAAATGCATCACAACACGGAAATAAACACATAATTCAATTATTTTCTTAAATAAGAAAATAAAAATGTTCTCACCTACAATTCAAAAATATAGCATTCTTAAAAACTATACTTTTAACATCAACATGTGAGAAGCTCGGCCCTCTCTGCCTGACTTGATGTCAACACACCGTAGGACTAATCTGATCCTTTTTTGGATAACATTTTTTACAAAAATTGAAGCTAAAATTACGCCACTTGAGGAGTTTTGTGTAGAGCATATTTACAAATGTTTTTATTTTTACCTTGCACGCAAAATGTATGTATTTTTAGGTAATCACTGCTCTGATTAAGTTCTTCTTTTAGCCTTTTTATGTGTCTGCGTGCTCCATTTAAAAATGAATCGATTACTGAATTAGTTGACGATTATTTCAGCTGTCGATTCATCACAATAAAACGTTTCAGCCCTAAATTTAATATGAAAGATCGACACAAGATATTGATTGATAGTGATGTGAAAAGATAAAGCTACGACGTTTTAAAAAATATATATGCAAATAAGAATCTGGAATATGGTGACATGCATGGCAGCCTCATTATGTGTGAACACAATACTGAAACACCTTGATGATTCTGGTTGGAACGGGACAATAAATGCCTTTCCAAAGCTCAGTGTCGTCCCGTTGGCTGTAGCTGTTGCACTGCTGACTTTTTCTCTCCACAAACTCCCTCCGGCAGCGGAGCCGAGGACAAGCACGGCTACATCTGGGACCGCCACTACAACATCTGCCTGGCGCGACTGGCGCACGATGACGTGGTGAACTCGGTGGCGTTCAGCCCCGCCGACCAGGAGCTGCTGCTCTCCGCCAGCGACGACTCCACCATCAAGGTGTGGCGCTCGCCCCGCATGGTGCGCCTCTCTCAGGCGTCGCCCCGGCAGCTGAGGCCCCGCAGCCTGCTGCCGTCCTGGCTGCTGCGCCACAAGAACTCCACGTTTTCGGGCGGCGTGAACGGGAAAGCCGTGAGCGAGGGCTGGAAGAAACCCTCGGAGGGGAAGTAGAGCGGGAGAGGGGGTGGGGAGAAGACGGAGGTAAGACGGTTCAAACACTCCGCGTGTGTGTGAGCAGCGTGTGTTCTCAATGGTGACCAAAAGCACTCAGAACACAGAGGGAAGGGGAATGCAGACACAAGGGGGCGACGTTGCACCCACAAAAGGGAGAAATGAGTCCAGTGCTGCTACTAAGGATCTACCCATTGATACCAGATGAAGGATGTGAGACAGAACTCTGAGATGCTATCATGTTTTTTTCTCTGTACCGACGCACCCGACCCGAACGGACTAACGGAGACACACAGGTGGCTCCTTTCTGATCATGGTTGTTCTCATTCAGGGTCAAGTGCGGTGACTGACACTTTTTTTTTTTTTTTTAGTATTATTATTATTCATAAAACAATCTTTAATTGGTGCCCTTTATGAAACACATCTTTGGAGAATGAAACCACAGTTTAAAAGGCTAAAGGGATAAAAATATATATATATATATATATATATATAGTCAAAGCTATATTTAATGTAGTCTTCCTTAGTTTTATTGGTCTCACATCCCGTTGGTTAAAAAATAAAATCTATTGTTATTGTAATAAATGTAGAGTTATTGAGCAATTTAATATAAAAGTTGGCCCAGAGCATGACTGTAAACAAAAGAGTGTTATATGTGTGTAGCTAACTGTTATTGGAGTTATGTAGTGTGGAAACGTTTATTCATTTGTCAGTACAAATTTTCACCTTTTTAGAGACTTTCTTTTTTTCTTTTTGCTTTGTTCTTACCCATGACAAATTGTTTTTGTTTTTTTTGTCAATGCAAAAATGGGACAAAAATGTCCCATTTAAACCCATCACTTCCCACCAGAGAGGGCCTCACTGGGTATATGAGTTATTCAGAACCATCTCTGATGATTTTTAGTTCACTTCTATCTGTTTTATGACCCACAGTTTGTCCACAGGCTTAATGTTTCTGGCTGGACTCTTAAATTACTTATTTATTAAACGTTTACTTGTTTGGAAATATCAGTAAAGAGAGATTCGTTCTTTTAATGCGAAGCGAATTTGAACGTGAAAGTCAACTTTTAACATGCAAATTCGCTTAATTACGGTGAAACGTAAACATTGACGTGGCAAAATGTTGCACTAAGCTTTAATGGAAGCAATCAATAAAAATAAAGCAAATGATTCAAAAATGGAATAAATTGAAGTCACCTTTTTTTTTATCAATATGTCATGTTTCTCATGGCTAAAACTGACGTTAGATTGTTGCTAAAATCATGTCAGTGAAGCTACGAAGAATCAAACTTCATGGTGCTGCTGTAGTTCAACGTTCAGTGCCTCTGAAATAGTGAAAATCAACCAGTTAAAAGTGAATCGGCTGCATTTTTAGCTCCACCTGCAGAAGCTTGAGGTACTTTCACCAGGTAGACACTGACGTTTCCATGTGGGCTCCCGGACGAAAGAGGATATGACTGATCATAAAACCCCTGTTATTCTTAGTGGTGTGTGTGTTTTTGAGAAATCTCTGACAAGATCTGTTATTTTTAAAAATGTTTTCAAACCGTGTGTAGTAAGTCGGAAACTCTTTCGTAATGTTCCTTTTGCCTCCCTCGTCTCTGTCTTTATGTTTCATGCTGTCAGCTGTTGTTTCCATGCACCCTTTAGATGAAACGCATGTCCCACAAAGACTAAACCTGAAGACCTGTCAGATTGATGTTTAAACTGTTGTGCAGCTCTCAATTAAAGGTTGTGGATAGAGAAGTAGATGTGTTTTCTTCTTTTTCTCTTTGACATCTTTAATCTACTAACAGATTTATCACAAGGGGTTTTCCCCATCTTTGATCTTCTGGCTTTGAACTAAAGATGATTCTAAATAGCAGTCTTTCGCGCATAACGCAATTTTGGACTATGACTGAAACCTTCCAGGAAAGTATACCAGTTTTATTTCTATATATATTCATAAAACTGAAGTTGTCTTTTTGTTTTAGTTTTATTTCCTTTTTCCCCATTATCCACGATTGCAGACAGATCTAGATTAAAGGATTGTCCACAAATCAGCTCTGATCATCAGGGAGAAGGTTTTGTGTCACCAATTATGCCAAATTTTCATAGTTTCACCTTCGTGCTTCTTTTTGCTGTAAAATTTCTGGATTGCTCAAATTGAACAATATTCTCTTAGGCGCCTCTCCTACTCAAACTGTATCTGTTCCAAGCTAAATACTGCAGTAAGTTAATGTATATTTGAAGAGTAGAAGTAGAAATTGGATGGTGATCATATACAATTTGTCAGAAATTTTCAAGAAAAATTAAAACAAAGAATAGAAGTACTAACGGTGCATCTATTGAGCTGAAGAGAGGCTGATTTTGTAATAAAAGCTGATTTTCTTTTTCCTTGTCATCCTGCAGAAATGATAGAAATCTAATATTTTTAAGCTGTTGCTTGAACATTTTACATTGCATTAAATGCTTTACATTTAATAAGACATCATTCTGAGCAGGAATGTTTTTCTCTTCAAACCCAGACCATCGTGTGGCTCTAAGACCACACCAAGCGACAATGACGCATTTCCTGCAGCAGATAGCCATCATAGAACAAGGACATATCTACCTTTACAACCACAGATATGTGTTTATGTGCAGTGAGTAACGCAGATACACATTAGAGAAATATGTTCATATCGTGTCATTGCACTTTTCCTCTGGATTTAAGTCATCCGGAGATGACTTAAATCTTAAATCCAAACTTAACGTTTGAGCTCAAACGTTAAGTTTTAGGGACATTGTTGTTATATGAACAACTAACAGTAGTGCCGTTCAAATCTTATGGCCATTAATTTTGGAGTTTTAATAATTTAACATTTGGAGAAATGATCAGACATCATCCAGCTCCTGGTATAATTTATGGATACTTCCCTTTTATTTGAAATGCCAGCGCTCATTTAAAGGAATACGGTTTTTGGTAGTCCATACATTTTCAATAGAGGTGAGGGACATTCTAGAAACAACGATTTAAGATTTTTTGTTTGAGCAGAAGTTGTTGATTTGAGAAACTGATGTATTTTGAGGTAGCTCTTTACTTTCATTTTGAAAATGAATTCAAAATATGTGCAAATGATTCTGTTTAAAAAAAAGTTAAAATGCACCGAGCATTATGGTAATCAGCTCCATAATGTGTACATAACCTTAGGGTCACATATAATTAAAATATATATATATTTTAGATATTAACTGCCTCTCACAAACCCACACAAACAGAAGAAACCTTTACCACAGACGACATGCAAATAGAGTTCACCTTTTCACGCCTGCGACAGTTCATCTGCACTTTAAACACCTTAAAGCCGCAACGGGGCTTTCAGTTTTAAAAAGTTCAATATCTTACAAAGCAACACTGAAAACAAGAAGAAGCGCACGCTGAATCATTTTTGTTAATGAATCAAAATCCAAAACACAGATGATTAAATTTTCTGGAAGATCAAAGCAGATTTTTAACCAAGTGTTCCCAGTAGATCTATAGATGCAGTTAATAAAAGTCCCGTCTGACTAAAATCTGGGTGGTGGGGGAATTCAGTTTGGAGCTCAACTGTCAGGGAACATTGCTGTCGTTTTTGTCTATTTGATTAAATGTTTTCCTCTTGATGTGTTTGTGCACCTGGCACGTTTTTTAAAAACAATATTGACATATTTTGACATTTAATTTGCATCTAGTTTTACCCTGCAGTCATTTAGGACTTCAGATTGTTTTTTTCTGCGTAAATCTCAATCAATTTCAAGGATTTTAACAATTTAAATGGCAGTTTGTTTAAGATTATTGCTGGACTTTCTTTTTTTCTTAGATATGTGAAAGATTAGGCAAAATATTGACTTTGATTCACTTTTATTTTTTATGTAGCATTTGATTTATAACAAATGTAAGGTTCATCTATTCAGATCAAATATTAAATAGAGTGTTGAATATTTAAATGCCCCTTTGATTATGTGATGCTAATATTTAAACTAGCATTAAAAGGGCTGAAAGCCTCCAAATTGTTAAAAATTTGTTAGTTTTGAGATGGTCTAAATTCATGAATCCATACAGTTTTGCAACATTTTTTTTATTTAAATTTTAAATAAACACCTCGAGGTTAAGTTGCAGCAATTGTGGGGAACAGGCAGGAATTTCCTAACTTGCATTTCTGCAGCTGCCTTAAGCAACAGAACGGTACATCACGTTCCACGTCTGACACCACATTTAGGGTTATACTCTGCTTTCTGTAAACACAAAAACACCGTTTGACTGAGCCGTGTGACAGAGATACAGGAGCGGAATGACAAGCCAACTTGGTAAACCGATACCACTCAGATAAAAACTGTAACAGAAGCTGTTCTCAGGATGATTATCACCTTCTGCTTGCTGAATCCAGACTCTTATTCTGACTCTGCACAGTTAGCATGAAGTCAAGCTCAATTTGACTTCGTTAATTTACAACAAAAGCATCATTGTTAAACGAAAACTAAACTACAAGTAAAGGAAGATCTTTACATATAAAAATCATTCAGTCAGTATAAGAACATAATGGTTTAAAGTCTTTTATTGAAGCAGCGTTATTAAATAAAAAATCTCTGCTATCAATATAGAAACTAAAATGGCTCAATGTGTTTACATAGGCTAATTATTATATACTGCCATATTAAATAGCTGTAAGTGTTTAGTGGTGTTAAGATATTTAAAACAGTAATAATCAATAAAGCTCTCTCCACAAGTGAGAAACTAGTTAACATATTGATTACAGCAAGTAACCTGGATACAGTATTTGACTAATTGATTATATTGACTAGGTTATGTTGTCCTGGTGATTAGGTATTTTTTTTATTAATATTGGTTTTAATACATGTTTATTTATCATTTGTTAAAATATTTGCCACAAGGGAATTTTATGAGTTGAAGATTTACTGAAACCAAAATAAATAAATATTACCTACATTTTTTAAGTGTATAAATCGCCATAGGTTGACCGCCATACATTACATTTCCATAGATTGAGTTCAATGAACAATGTAAAAAAAAAAAAATTTGACCAACTATATCACAGTTTAACAGATGTTTGTAAATCTCTTGCAGTGGTTTAACAAACATTTCAGCCTAAAAGGCAATTCTTTTACTTAAAACAAACAAAACCCATTTTGACAAATGAAGTTGCACAACTGAACTTACATCCTGAGGTATTCTCATAGTATTTTTCATTAAAATACCCCTTTAAAGAAAGTCATAGATTTAATTTCTATATAAAAGCTATGATTCCTCAATAAAACTCCAACTGCTATATAACACAAGTTTTATGGTTTCTTTAAGTAGATATTTAACTTTTTTTGCATAATGTTACGCTTTTTAGTTGTAATATTACATTGTAATAACAAAATATGTTTCTCCTTCTCGAAAGATATTTTACTGTTTTCACTTTGAGGCAGTTTACTATCCATTTTTTTGTTGTTATTGAATTAAAACTAAATCAAAAAACATAGTTAACAAACTATACATAAATAATTACAATAAATCAAAAGATTCCAAGCCACCATTCATTATACCTATTTTTATTCCATTCATTATACCTATTTTTTCCGACAGGGTAGAGAAACCCACCCATGCTTACTAACTGCACCATCACAAACATCCAGCAACAACCTACACCAACAATTATACATTAGGCATTTTTCTTAATATGAATGTGCGAGGCCCCCTGTTATGTTTTTAACTGCTATAGTGTTACTACTAAGCAGGTTAGAAGTAATGATAAGTTTTATAATTTGGACAATTTTGATTTATCTTACTATTTTTATTCTAGAGAAAAGTTCCAACTTTTCTCACAAATCGTTTGAAAGCTATGCATTAATTTTCAAGAAAAGCGTTATTATGACTATAATTTTATAATAAAACATATAAAAAATATTTTATGATATGCTACAGTCAGTTACATAATGCCTGACTTTTATTATAATAATACAATATTTATTTCTTTGTATTTATAGTTTATTATTATTGTTTATCAAACATTATTATTTATATAATAGCATGTATATATATTTTGTAGATATGTATATATATATATATATGTATGGAGCAAGAGAGGCTAATATTATTTTCTTAGGAATATTTCCATGAATTTCAGTGCATCTTCCACAGTGCACATCACAAGCCTGTGAGGTCTACGATTGCTTTGATAAATATCGTATCATCTCTCAGATATGGGCTCTTGCCGGCCAGCTTAGCCAGCGGACAGAAGAGCGGGCAGCCGCTGGCGATATTCATCTCGCTGATCGGCCGCTGGAAGGAGGTGGAGGAGATGTCGGGTCGGAAAGCGTCGATGATGTGCTCCCTGTTGTTCTGATCCAGGAGCATCAGAGTCACCTGGGTGGAGGAAAGGAAGGAGGAGAAAAATCAGCTTCTGTTTTCATAAGGAGGACGATTAACACAGATGGGAAAAATGATTCTTAATCTACGGCACCTTTTGACTGAAGGGCCACTTTAGCAGAGCGTCGCACTTTCCCTTCATGACCACAAAGAACAGGGAGAGGTGCGTCCCCCGTCCGGTCCCGTCGCCGTTCAAATAAAGCCTGAGACACATTTTGTAGCCGTATTTGCTGGAGTAAAATGCTGCAAAGAGAGAGAGGAAAAAAAGGAATTAGAACAAAAGGCAAAATCCTGAAATGTCATCAGACTCAGTTTGGTTCCCTCCCTGAAAATAAACATCATCATAGAGATGTGGAATCTCCCCAATCTTGCAAGCCAAAAAAAAAAAAACATCACACCAACCACGTGCTCTTTTTTTAACACAATCACAAAAATCTTTCTATGAGGTCAGAACCCATCCCAGCGATCCCGTCTCTCGTCTTACCGGGTGAGAACATGGCAGGTGTTCGGCCAGCCACGGCCTCCTGCCTGCGCCGGGAGAAGTCTGTGATTTTCCAGACGAATATCCCGTCGAAGGTGCAGTTCTGAAGCTCGCGCACCAGCTGCTCGGTCTCCGACAGCTGCAGGTCTCTCATGGTCACCGTTCGCTCGAGCTGCCGCACTCTGTTCGACAGGTTTTCAATTTTCTCCTGGTCTAGTCGATGCTGGTGGGCGAAAGCCTCTAGGGTGAGCGAACTGCGCTCCACTTCCCGGTTCAGGACACACACAATGTTTTCTAAAGCAATTACCTGTTGGAAAATAGCAACAGTCATTATATAATCCCTGTAAATACAGTTGAAAAGCAATACAGCTGAAAACAGATATTTATATTGGCTCCTTAATAACTGACTTTAAATCAAACTTAACTTCTTCTAAGTCAAAGAGGATTACCATTCCAAAAAGATTTTTTATTGTTGCATTCTGAGAAAATTAGAAGTTTGCAAGACTGTGATCCTCAGCAAAGAATCAAGAGGCTTAAGAAGAGGTTCATGCTTTAGAGTAAATGGGTTAAAATTGATTTTAGTTACGGTTTATGAAATTATATCCGTGGTCTAAAGGGCAATTCCACCAAATAAAAAAGTATGAATGTAGACTTTTCAGATTGAAGAAAGTCAAAATCAATCTCTGCAGCATTCTTTGTCATTTAACAAAAAATTTCTACAATTTCCCTAAAATAGGAAGTGTAGAACTTGATTTAATGTGTTTTTTATTTGGTAACCATCTGCCTTCATTTGTGTCCATTACTAGAAGCCATAAAGTTTGGAAGAGAGGCTCACTTTTTTTTCCAGGTCTACAGGCTGTGCGGCGGCTGCAGCTCCGTCTCCCTCCTCAGGAGCTCTGTACAGACCCAGACCCGAGTCCTCCTGCAGCTCCCCGGATCCGAGGGCCTCCCTTCGCGGATGGGTCATCGTCAGCACCATCGGCAGCAGCAGACGCAGATGCTCCATGGTGCTGCTGTGCTCATGGTCGCTCAGCTTCCCGTTCTCTATCTAAGGAACAAGAAGCAGGAGGAGTATTAAGATTTGTTTCAGCAGACAGAAAATGCTTTTAAAACTCTGTCAAGAAGAACAACAAACTTCACTGATTTCTACAACGTCAGCAAATCATGTTTTATGCCCCATACATGAGGCAAAGGTCATCAGGTTGAGACTTGAACCTGTGATGGCCACATCACCCACCCTGCAAGGGTCACGCCTTCGCCATGAGGCAGCGTCGCGCCGCACCCGTAAGGGACAGTTTTAAATTATTTAATGAACAGAGATGTAAAAAACACCCAAATTGTTCTCATCGGTTTTGATGAAAAATATTCCAGACTTTGACAGCGGGTATGAGAAGCATCTGAAGACTTTCTCAGGCATTACATAAATGTTGAACGTTGGTCAAAGAACTTCTTCTGAACTGCACACACTTCCAACTAATCTGTTGTGAAGTGCATGTAAACAGGCAGAACTATTACAAACATTCATTGGAGCGTTTCATGTGAACTCATTAGTCATGTTTGGACGTGAGAAAATATAATTGTCACTGACAGCAGACAGCTGCTGTGTCTGCTTATCAATTAATTTCAATCATAAGATGTAAAACTTACATATAGGTCTGAAACAGTTAATCTGATTGATCGATTACTGAAATAATTGCCAATTAGTAATCAAATAATTGCTAACTGGAGTAGACAGAATGAAAAAAAAACATGACATTTACTGAAAGAACAAAACTCTCAGAGCAGTAATTAAGCCAAAACTGTACAAACAATAAATACATTTTGCAATTATAATGCATTTTTCACATGCTGATGTTAGAAGTATTTAACTGCAGATGCATTGTTTGCTACAAATGATCAAGCATTCACTAAAAGAATGCTGTTATTGAAGGAAAAAAGGAATTGAAATATTTGTTTATTTGCATATTCTTCTAATACTTTATTAAATAAGCTTAAGCAGTTTAATGAAAAACCTGCTGAATGTGCCCATGTTTTAATCCGATTAATTGTCAGAATAATTGATATATTTATTCTTTATGCTTTCTGAGTGCAGATGAATCGTGTTTTATTTAGACATGTATTAAACAGAGCTTCCAAGCATTTGTTGTTAAAGTTTAACATAACGGAGTAGTTTGTTGCACACACCACAGTTTTACAGCCCACTTCGCTGAATGGACAGGCGCTCTTCGACTTGACACAGGATTTGATGTGGTCACTGAACTGAAGAGAGAGCAGGCAAAAGGGAAAATGAAGAGTTAGCGTGGAGTCAGCTCAGGAAGAAAAGTAAAAGCAAACTACATGATACTCAGTCAGAAGGAAACTAACAGGTCAAAGAGGGGAATTATCAGTTTGAGATGAGTAAGTTTCACTATTCAGAAACCCAAGTATCTTTTAATTTTGCTAAAATGGCCATTTGCAATAGTAAATAGTGCTGTGCATGCTAATTTCTATTAAAATAATATGTTTAGATATGATTCCTTTCAGACATTTGCATACACTCATGATATGGGCTGAGTAGTTTATTTCTAATTTCTAATCTCCTTCCTTTCTTAAGCCTAGATTAAATGAAAAACAAAAAACTTAAACATAAAAATAAAAACTTAAGAACAGATCTAACCTTTTCTCTGGGGATCTTCTTCTTGCCGCAATCTTTACATTGTAAGGGAAACTTGAGACAGATCTCATCGTGGGCCTGAAATTGTTTTCATAAATCAGAACGTTATCATCCATGCTCATGTTTGCAAACACAATACCAGAAAACTGCTTTAATGCTCAGAACTCCACACATTTCTCACCTTAATGTCTTTAAAGTTGAACGTAACTTTGCAATATTTGCAGTTGAGAGTTCTCGCCTCGCATTCTCTCTCGTTGTGTCTGTCCTTGTCCTTGAGGAGGATGAAGGCCTGGCAGGCTTCGCACTGCACCCGTTCGTATTCACAGCGGCCTTCATGTTGAGCCTGAAGATGCAGAAAACGATGATTAGATGTTATAAGCAGTTCTCACGCAAGGTAAATATGTCTGCCATTCGTCTCATTTGTTACCCTAACCCTGTCAGACGAGCATTGTGGCGAGTCTGTCCAATATACGACAACTAAACCTTGTAAGATTTAATAATAAAAAAAGAACACATATCTTTTATAAGTCACTGAAAATGCATTAAAAGAAATTGCACTCTTAACTTAACAGGTGTGGTACAGGGTGTGTTGGTATTTCAAACAAGATTAAAAACCTGTTTTCCTTTTGCTTGTTTTAAGCAGACGTTTTTCTTTTGTTGAGAATTCAAAAGAGAAACAGAAAAGAGTGATTTATATATATAAAAAGAAATGCTAATCCTTTCTTGTGTAACATGAAACTATATAAAAGCCTTTTCAAAAAACTCACTTTTAACAAAAGTTATAAAGAAGTCAGGAAGTAACCGGATTATGTAAATACAAACAAGTTGAGAAGTGAAGAGATATAAAAAGGGAAACGAAAACAGCAACACAAAGTATTGTTTTTCGCATTTTTCAAAATAATTCAAATCTGCGAGTCATTTGGCGGCATTACTACGCTTAAAAACCGCGACAAAGGAAGGGGCAGAGCTTGTTTGGAGGAGGTGCTTTATCAGGAAGTCCTTTCTCCTAATGAATGGGTCATCCACGCGTGAGCTGCTCAGCGAAACAGTCAGGTATGTTGCATGTTTTTCGATTTGAATAGTCATTTTAAAACTCACCACCCATAAATCCAAAAACCAAAGTGAAAATGAGTCATCTTGAAGTTGTGTCTTGTGAGAAATCTGCATCTTCCCGCACTTCGCCACTCGGAGAACGGGTTAGCCACAATTAGCATCTTTTTCCAAAGCAGCACTGCCTTCTCGGCTGGGTGCGGAAAGCCGCTGGGAGAGCCGCCTGTTTCTGAGTCGAAAGTGACTAAGCGCCTGTCATTGACACATATTTGGGTGTTATACCTTGCAGTCATTTCCAACAACAAACGCCAACGGCACATTTTGATCTGCCTGTGCTTCTTCAGAGAGGACGTCTCACCGACACGCTGACATTTTATTTTGCACAGCGACCAACTATACATCCTCCCAACACAAAATCTTAAAACTCAGCAGCACTGTACCGTCAGGGATTAGAGTTCAATGTGACCGCAGTGTCTGGTAAACTCCCCTTATATAAATATGACGTCCATCTAGGATCTCCTTCATAAACCAAGCCACTAACTACATCCTGGGAGACATATTTACCACACAAACAAACTGCAGACAAGATGGTAATCAGCAACATAACATATTGTTTACATAATTTACCGGGACTTTTCTAACCCTTGTCTTTCGACACCATCTAATCTTAATCTTAGTTCTCGATAGTCTCCCTATATAGGGCAGATTTACAGTCACTTAATCCTTCATGGTCTATCTCTCCTCCCTTATATCAAATGGCCTTTCTTCTGGTACTTTCCAATGAGTTGTTTGTGAATAACACGTAAGGGACTTTCCAGCCTGCATGTTTAGTTTCACTTCCTGTTTCTGCAGAGCATGAATTGAAGCAACATGCATGAGATAGAGGCCACAGTGAGCTTATTGAGGAAAGAAAGCACCAATGATTGCTAGTTTAGGTCACAGTGACATGAATAGCGCAGTCCACTAGTTAACCTGGGGTAACCTGAACCTTTAGCATGACATGAGGCTTAACATGAGGTCAAAGCGAGACCAGAGCAGTTCAGTTTAACACCTCACCTCATACTCTTTTATAGATCCAGTCCAGCTGCAGCCCTGGTTCAAACACCTGGCAGGCAGACTCGCTATTTCTCGACCGGCTGCGTTGTCTGGAAACGCCTGGTGGACAGGGAGAGGGGCGGGGGGCAACAACAAAGCATTCAGAGGACATAAAGACAGTAATTATACTGACAAGAACACACAGTGCACATCATTGTGTGGTTGTGGAAACTCCCTTCAGACTGTGTGGTCAAACATTCACCTTTAGTTTAAATGAGTAGAACAAAGCCTTCCAAAAGTATTCACAACCCTTTCTTCACATTATAAAAACAAACTGCAATGCACTTCATGTGAATGACCAATACAAAATAATGCAAGTAGAAGGAAAATGAAATATCTTTTCCAATTATTTTACAACCAGAAATCTGAAAGTACAGCGTTTATTAGTATTCAGAGCTACTGTGTTCAGGCAGGCAGTTAGTTGCACTGGATCTTAGGAATATCAAAGTAAAAGGGGGTGAAATAGAAAAGTTATCCACAGTTTTAAGATCTTTTTTGAAAGCTGTGTGTCATTTTGTGGCCATCTCACATTATGGACAACTTGTGTTTTGGTCTATCAATAAAATCAATTAAAATACATGGCTGGAACAGCATAACACATGACAGAAAGCACTTGTACAGTCGTCTTACTCCTCTCTGGAAACTCACCTCATTACTGTTCAGGATGGATATGGGCTCTTCATAGATCTCCTCTTGGCGGCAGGCTTCACAAGGCTTTGGACCAGCGCTAATAAAAACAAAGGGATTGTGATTTGCCTGTTTAAACAGCAACTAAGACCTGCTCCCCCACCATCTCCTCACCAACACGGATTACAGTTCAAGTAGATCAACAGAAGTGATATAGAAGGGATGTAGAGTGGAAGAACACTGAATGCATTTGGTTTTTGAAGCTAAAAACCAAATATCAGCCACATTCAGACACCTGGAACCTGGACACACATCAGTTCATAAGGGGATGTCATGTGATCAACTTGCACACTGATGCACTTTGACACCAGAAGCATTGCAAAACTAAAATTTCACAAGCTTTTTAGCAGATATAAGCTTCCAGGATTATGCCAATGAATCATAGTTTAACTGCTTGACTTAGATAGCAATGCTATGTGTGGTAAAGTTGAGTCATTTTCAGCGACATTTCATCTTTTCTTTATGTTCAATGATACTGCTGCGGATCATTAAACATAACGTGACAAAGCAGAGTATTATTATCAGCGTTGATGTGTTTAGAAACAACTGTTGAATGGGTGAGAAGGAAAGAAATGGGTAGATTAAAAAAAATGAAAAAAGAAACACCTTGGAATGAGTCAGCAAAGCCGAAATGTGTCAGCATGACCAGATCCTCGTGATTCATCAGATTTAGTCCAACCATGTGAGAAATGAGTCAGCATTAAGAAAACGACGCTGGGTGCAAAAAAGCAAATCCAGACTGGAGAAGAGACAAGAACGCGGGACGGTGCTGAGGCATATCCACTAACAAGGGGAAGCATTAAGCCGGCAGAGTGTTGGGGGAGGAGGAGGTCACACGTCACAAACCGGTGGGTGGTCTAAGGACCTTCGGTCTACCTGGTGAGCAGCTTGAAGCAGTGCACACAGAAACGGTGGCCACACTGAGCCTGGACAGGTTTCCTCAGGACCTGGAGACACTGCTGACATTTGTACTTATTCTCCATGGGCACAGACAGCACACTCAAAGGAATTCCTGGTAAAGAGTTTTGAGAGTCCAAAGAGATGCGAGCCATCGTTCTCCATGAAACTGATGATGCACCAAACTGTGGAAGAAAAGCAGCAGAAAACAGGGGTCAACACTCCCAATGTGTGCTTTGACTTGCAAATATATTCCAACCGCCAAAATCTTTCCACATTTCTCAACTTACAACCACAATCTGCAGTGGATTTCATTGGGATTTTACAGACCAACACAAAAGTCAGGCTAGCCACCATCAACTGATTAGCTTCCCTGTTCGTGCTAAAGAAAATTTTCCCTACATCATGACACTATCACCACCAAGTTTCACTGAGTTTCCTACAAAACTTTACTCTATAAAATATTAACTGAAGGGAATTAAAATACAAATCCTCACCATTCTTTCTCAATTTTATTTTGTATAAAATTTGAAAACCAGCCATCATCTACTTCTACAGTTATGCACATAAAATTCCAGTGAAATATTTTGTTTGTGTGAGACATGGTAGATACTAATACAAAATGGTAGTCAAAAGGTTTATGTGTTGTCCAACTTGAAAATGAAAAACAAACTACCGTATTTTCCGGACTATAAGTCACAGTTTTTTTCATAGTTTGGCCGGGGGTGCGACTTATACTCCGGAGCGACTTATGTGTGGAAATTTACACATCATTATATCATATCACATGTTATTTTCACACTAAACCGCAAGAGGGCGCTCTA
>CAEGAG010152195.1:0-11356 GCA_903067065.1 Brachyrhaphis terrabensis
GAAAGGTCGGGGTGATATATATTCCATCCTGTCGCTGTTTCAGTGACTTACACGCCCCAAGCTGGAAATTTTACAAGGCCCACCCAGCTTGTCGAGCACACTGACAATAAATCAATCACCGTGAAACATTTACGTTTTACACACACTAAGTTTCACCTTTCCCTCGCTTGGGCCTAATTTGTGAGTCATCAGTAGCCCCTGTCATCAGGGAAGCCCCCTTTGCTTTGTCATGTCAATATTTGTCTGGTGATCTCCAGCTGAGGCTGGAGTCCGGCTGCTCTTTCTGCACATGCTGATTTGCATTTGCCAGGACGCTTGTGTGGAGATGGCATGCTGTGGCTGCCTCGTCTGCTTGTTCCTGATCCTACTGCTGCCACCCTCTCTCTGTCTTTTTCAACTATTTTTTTCCTTACTTTTTTTTTTTTTGAGACGGAAAGGTTTCTTGATTCCTAGCATGCCGGAGAGGGGTCCTCTGAGGATTACATTGGCTAAGCCCTTATCACTTCAGGAAATTCAGTGCCTGCTTTAAAAAAAGTGGTAGGAGTAAAAAAAAAAATCAAGGGGGGGAGTGTTGTTCTTTTTAAGTTTCTTCCTATTCCCAAGGAAAGTTATTACGGGTTTGAAGAAAAGTCCTTTTTTTTGGCACTCAAGTTTTTTCGTAACTGCATTGCATATTTCATCCTTCCTCTTCTTCATTTTTTTTCCTCCTCTTTTCCAAGCGGCTGGTGGAATTTCAGAAGTGGAAAATGTGAAGGCAGGTGCTTGAGAGAAAGAGAGAGGGAGAGAGGTTTGGGGAGGGCTGTGCTCACTGGGAAGCAATGTTAAACATCCAGGGGAAATGTTTGTTATTCTAATGGGATACCACCATGGTAACAGCTTTTAGAGACTCCCAAGGCTTTGTATAGAGTGCATGCACGCATTCATCAATCTTGCCTAATTTCTTTGGGGAATTAGCAAATATAATTAGTCCCTTTTCTCACCTGTTTATCGACAAGAATATTACGGGGAAATTTAGCAGAACGCGACCTTCTTGGAGGTGGGGAAAGCGATGCACGGGCCATTAATATAAATCACAAATTGCAGCGTGTTGCTGAATGGATTCAGAAGTCATTAATGTTCCTTTTACATTAATGACAGACAGATAGAATAGCTTACATTTTGCCCATACCTACTTGCTTTGAAGAAAGAAAATCCTTGGAAGGAAGACCAAAGCTCTTTTGCTTATATTACATCTTCAGGTTAAACATGTTCTAAAGGTAATGAATTATGCTATTTTGAAACTTAATACGTTTACAAGGATTTAAAGTAAATTGGAGTGAACTCATTTACATAACTTGACGGGGAGAGAGAGAAAAAAAGACCCTCACTGACGCCGTGCCTTCGTCTTTTTTGAAAAGGCTCCAGTAACCTGTAAGCCTCCTTTCAGCTCTTTACCTTTTTTTTCCTCCTCTCTCCTTCTGCAGATTTTCTTAAGTGGCTTATGTGAATTGCAGTTGCCACATTGAAGCGGGGAGTGTACTGAATAATTTTCTCCCTTGCTGTGACCGTCTAACAACAACAAGTCGAACCTGCGCATGTTGTGATGGAGAGATTTTCAGCCACAGCACCGCGGCGCTGTAGGAGTGCAGCCTTACCTAAAGCTAAGCCTCCAGCTGGAACAACTTTCCATCAAACTCACAACGCCGCTCTCTTATCTTCTGGCATTTCTCTCTGATACAAATAGCCAGAACATGATATAGCCGGCTACATGTCATTTCTGGTGTAGTCCCACCACCCTGGTCCTTGTGAAATATAATGCTTTTAACTCACCAGATTTTTTCTTTTTTTTGCCTTGGCTGTTTTTTTCCATCTGTAGCTCAGACAGAGACCACTGTGTTTGCTCATCTTGGCCAGAGGCCAAAGGCTCTTTCTGATATAATCCCCGACCATCGATCAGACTTTGTTTACTCTAACATGGTTTCTCTCCCCTCCAGCAATTAGAAAGCAACCTTCCACCTCCTGCTCTTCAGACTGGCTTTATACGTTTATTTTTCCCTTAAGTGGTAATTTTTCATGTTGCAGCTAAGCTCTTAGAAATGTGGGTGTATATTAGGTAATTGATATTCTTCAACCAGACGACCATGAGAGGTACCTAATTCCCAGTGACCAAAAAGTGTTTTCACATGATTCCCCCTTTTATTTATTTCACTACCCAAAAGAATGCAAAAGACTGCTTTATTTAGAAATCAAATAAAAAAATACCATTCCTCTATCTGGAATATAAATATGCATTTTTGCTCTCAGAAAACTTGTAGAAAGAGATTGAAATCCTTTTAATGTTAAATCTCTAAATGAATGAAACCTCTCTTTTTTTTGGATGGCTAAAGAAGACATTAACTTTGTTTATTACTCCTGTACTGTAAACAGCAAGCTGTGTGCCGTGCACGTCGGTTTGAGGTCGTAAACCGTTCATACCAAAGCTTGATTGTGGCCACATTTAATAAGTAGTACGAACGACCAGGCGAAAATATTGGTATATTGGCAAAAATTCACCTGCCGTGTGAATGCAGCCTAAGTCGTGTCTGAAGGAGTTTTTTTTTCTTTTTTGCAATGTTAATGAAACTCGAATCAGAGTCTCCAACTCAAGTCGCCACCTCTGCTTAACATTTATGTGATGTCTTGAGTCGGCCTGTCATATAAAATCCCAATAAATAACGTTAAAGTCTGTGGTAGCAATGGGACCAGATGTCCCGTTGCAACAAGGGATGTAAATGCTTTTGCAAAGCTCATGTATTTCCGTTCCTATATGGAGTAACTTGGACTGGAAAGCACAGAAAGTTGTCAAAATAAAGCCAAAAAGTTGTACTTCCCCGAGGTGGAAAAGTCGGTGCATTAATAAAAGCAGATCAAGAGAGTGCAGAAGAAACAGACTCTGGTAATAAATCAAGACATACATGAAGACTTAAACATGCACTGAACTTCCGCTCCACTGGAGAGATGATAAATTGCAGCAGGAGAAAACATCAGACCTGGAGTAAAGTTTCCCCCCAAATGTAGCTCAAATCAGGGAAATAAAATGTATCTGCTTTTCCATCCACTGCTGCTCTTCAAATTATGTGAACGTATCTCATATTTCAATCAGATTTTCTTCAGTGCTTTTGTTTGCCTGAGGTTTGATTGTTTCATCATCTCACTGATGCCTGGAAGATGATTGCTGCCAACTGACTACATTATATTCCTAAAAAAAAAAATCTTTTGTTTGTTTTTCACTCGTATCGAATGTCATTTAAACTGATCCATGCATCTGACCTTTTATGAGCTACAAGCCCCTTTTAAAACACTAACTTAAAGTGAAACTTATCCGCCTCATGTTTTTATTTGCAGACAATTTTTCTAAAGCTTCACTAAGCAGGTTCAAGAAGATGGAAACCTTTCTGATATGTTTGTGCTAAAAGGATCTTGATGGGGGCAAATCTCATCACTCTTATCTTTACCAACAACCAGTTCGGTACTCTGCTGAATCTAAAATAGATTTTGTTATGTGAAAGCACACACTGATGCATCACTGTCCTGCCTCTGTTTGGTATATATGAATAATTAGAGCAAAATGATTTTCTGCCTAAAAAGATGGCACTATTTTTAAAAGGTTTTTGCTGTTGCTTTAAAAAACACACATATATTCCAATTACTGAGTTTAATTGTACTAGAACAAATATTAAACTAACCAGCTTGCAGACTGGTAAGTTGTCAAATCTGGCTTTCAGGAATACTTTGTCAAACATTGGTTGCAAAATAATGTCTTATTTCTGGATTATGTATCCTGAAAAGTGAGGAATGTCTTTGCAAAACAGATGTCAAGATGAAGAAACACGAGAATAAGTTTTATTCACTACGTTTGTGCACACAAACAAGGAATTTTGACTTCAGCTCCGCTTTGCTCTCTAAGAGGATATTTATATATATCCAAAAAAGAGAAGGTTAAAGAAAAAAAGTTTTTTTTACCCTTCGGCAGTTTGTCACGCCAACCTGAAGTTAAAAGTAAACAGTTTGTGTCCAGGATGTGTGGGTTCTGCAAAGATGTTAGCTCCCCTTTCCCCGACCTGTATGGAGGGAAGATCAGATACAAAATTAGTAATGTTGCATTTTGAAAGTACTTCAAAATGCAACACTCACAAATAGATGAGTACTTCAAAATAACAGTTTTTCAACTAATTTTAAATTCTGCTCTCAAGAGAGAAGACAACTTCATAATCTCTCGTTAAAACCAGTTTGAAAAGTACTTAAGTTTCATCTTAAAGATAAGATGTTGGGTTCTGGTATTCGAACTTTGAAGATACATGTTGGGCTTTTAATATCCTAAACAGTTTTTACCTCATCTATCTATTAAGGTTGTTTCCATTTCCAGTGGTCATTGGGCGAAATGCAGGTTACGCTCTGCACAGGTCACCAGTTAATCACAGGACAGCAACTCAACCAGTAGAAACGTTTCTGATACTTAGGAACGGATGAGAAGATCCTCCTGCTCCACTTTTCAGGGTACTGTGTAGAGAGTCTCTGAAAGTGATTCAACTTTTGGCGAATCTGTTTTCTCATTTAAGGACATTAATGAATGGAACAGGCATCAGAAATATGAGGAATTATTTTCCATCAAGTCCGTAAAAACCTAATTAGTATCCAGTGTTGTCCACATTACAGGTAGATATAAATTAGCTGGTCTGTTTTTATCATCTTGTGTTGTATAATGTTTAATATTTAAAATCTGGTGCAGTCTTAATCTTCTCGTGTGATTAATATTCCTGTTCACAATCCCAAAAATATGAACTAACTCAGTAAATCTTGCAAATGATCATTTTTATCCAGACTACCATGTTTAACATAAATGCTTTCTTCATGTTTCTTGATCTTTTAAAAGTAGAATCACCTACTAATCATTATCTTCAAACAGTTTGGTACTTATTACCAATAAAGAAGAATTACTGGACAACTAGAGATGCACTGATTAGAGTTTTGTGGCCCATTTCTGGTTTTTGTGTGTTTTTGTAGCCTTTCTGCTGTGTGCGGTCATTATTATTAATTACTTATATCTATAAGGCTTTGTCTATGCATGAGAGAGTAAATGTAAAATAATTTCAAAGTTGGCATTTTAAACTGGCTTTAAACATCTGGTCTTATCAGTTAGTGTAGAAAGCCTTATAAAAACATATTCTCTAGAAGTATATTCTTCAGAATGAACATTTGTACCTTTCTTCTTACACACTGAAGAGTGTTGTCATTAACACAACCTGGTATTTCTTATGATGCATTCAGTGATAGGAAACATACTTGTTCTAACCGGCTTGCAACACTAATCAGTTTGAAAATCATTCGATTCAGTTTCCAGGTCCATCTCTGTGAACAACATAATGAAAAAGAAAATGGTAATTACACACGCAGAGTTAAATTATTCATATTTATTTTTGTCTACCTAATGGACTGTTATTACTAGCTTAACCTTGCATATTACTTCTTTATAAAACAAGCCTCTAATATATATTAGTTGTTTTGTCCTGCTGAGAGGTGATATTGCCCTTTGTGCTGAATTATCAAAGACAAACATTATGCCAAAGCCTCCAGACCCTTTTAATTTAACATCTAAGACATTTCTTTGCCCTGATACTTTTGGCAGACAACCCAGACGCCCACCAGCAGCTTTTGATTTTGGGTTTTAATTTTTGTTTTAGGCTTAGCAGAATAAAATAAATTTATTCTCTGGCTGTCATTGTATGCAGTTTATCCTTAGATATGTTTCTGAAGTGGGAGAAGGTTTTAGTGCTCTACATTTCTAACATCTGAGTAGTTTGTGGGGGGAAAAATGTCTTTTAGTCAATCGAGAGGAGCAACTTGCACAATTACTCGCAGACGGAGGATAAGTACCGGAATGGTGGCCAACTTTTAATGGTGCTGTCATGCATTTATTGTGATAAGTTAAAAGCTCCCTCGGTGTCTTTCAGTTTTCTGCTGCTTTCAGTTTTGATCAGTAAGAGTTTAAAGTCCTCCAGAGGTATTTCCATCTGGTGGGATTAACCATGCACAGGTACCAAACTCTTCACTCTCCAGGCAGCTTAAACTTTCAGCAAAAACTGACACCTTATTTTTTATTATTTTAAATCAAAACCCCAAAATAACAGGAGTCTTCATTGAACATATGCCATCATGTACAAGACTTGTAAACTTTTTCTTTGTTGCTAGAGTTTGCGCTCTTATCTGTCTGCAGTGAGCGTTTTCTTCCTCGTGGTCCTGAATAAAATCAAAGATAATCAGAGCTGACTTGCAGCATCGTCACAGAAGGTAAAGAAATATGGTGTGAATAAACAAACTCTGAGCTTTCTTAGCTCCAGCTCCGTTTCTCGCTGCTTGTCATTTTATATAGCTGTATCTTTTTTTTTTTTTGCATAATTCCATGGTGCATTGGCTTGGCTTGATTTGATTTAAAACCTTTAAAACCTCAACTTTCAAGGAAATTGGACTTGTGGTATGAAAGTTCACACTTTTTGCCTCGAGGCAATTGATTTCTTCCAAGCTTGATTTTAGTGTTGTAGCAGTACTAGCACGGCGTGTTAGAGCCATGTTACATGTCACATAGGGCTAAGGATGCTTGAACCTGGCTGTAAGTGCCTGGGTAATTTCATCACTTAAAGTTGAGCCACCCGAGTGTTGAGGAGAAATGTTGTTTGTTCTTGATAAACCAATAAATCAGAGGAGATTTAAGATTAAAACCATCATTAGAATGCAGTAAATTCTCTGATTAGCTGATATACTGAGCAATTAATTGTAAAAGGAATAATTACATGGAATGCTACTTACTTTATATACAAATTTTATAAAAGGGTCAAGTTTGGCTTTAGTCTATTTTTGGTCTTAATGAGTATAGAAAAAAAGAAAACATTATGGAAAACATTTCACTCCCAGCCTTTATCTCTTGCACCTCACTTCCTGAAATATAAAAATCTACATTTCTCCTCAACCAAATGTGTTGCTTTAGTCCATAGTTCTATCATTGGGCAGCTCACAATGGCAACATGTTGGAGTAACTCTGTTAAATTAGTTCTTTGTTTTTTGTAGACTTTGGTTCATAACATTTTGCTGTTTTTTTTGGACAGTTGTCCCATCTTGTTTTGGATGCTGTGCAGCTTGAAGGATCTACAGTGGAATGGTTTATGTCAATACTATTCATATGTCGGAATGGCCTAGTAAAAGTCCATACTAAAAATCTGTAGCACAACTTATGGGTAAATTGAAATGCCTGCAATGTTTTTCAGATTTTTATTTGCAAAAAAATGTTCCATTGTCACTTTCCTTCCACTTCTCATTTATGTGCTTGTCCATCACATAAAATCTCAATAAAATAAATTGAAGTTTGTGGCTGTTATGTGACGAAGGCAAAAAAAAAAAGTTAAAAGATTTTGAAGCAACGCACCGTATCAACAGTTAAAGTGGGCTCTGGGTCAATTTGCTACTTGGCCAGCTCATACCCGGCCAAACCTCCTGCTACTGCTACCGCTACTTGTCTAGGTTCTGCCAAAAGCTGCTATTTTCATTTGGATCTACTGCAAGTTTTTAGCCTCTCAGCTCATTTTAAATTCTAATTTTGTGATTAGGCAAAAAGAAAAAAAAAAAAAGAGGGGGGATAGAGGGGCGAAATGTTTAGAAAGCTCTCGATAGCTGTTGGTGTTTTCATCTGGGGCACATCATTTTTTAACACTTTCTGTTAGATGATCTTTTTGAAAACAAACATAAATAATTGAAAGTTCATCTCCTGCCGAATGTTCTCCTGTTTGGCTGGAGCACACAGTCAGAAGTTATTATTAGACTAAATTTAAGCAGCACTGTGTCCTCAGCTCTTAGCAGTAGGCACCAAGCCCTTGCATTGAGTTTGACAGCCTTCTCACAATATTGTGCAAGGGTGCTCTCTTAGCTTCTCATGCTGCTTAAATGCAGCACGGCAGATGGATACTATTTGCAGGGGAGAGTCGGGGTCTCACCCTCCTTCTTCCTGCTTTTTTTTCCAGTCTCTTGCCAGTACCTCAGACATTTCAAGGGGGAAATATGTATCAAATTAACTCTTAGCAACAGGGCCTCTGAGCTCCCTGCCCTTGTCTTTTCAGCAATCAGAGCTTTGTTATTTTAGTCTCTCAACCAAAACCAAACTGGATTCAATGGCCTCAGCAATTACCTGTAATTTTCCAACCTGGTGCACTAGCTTTCACCAGAGCAACTCAGAACAGTGAAAGATTGTCTCCTCGGTTCCTAATTTTAGCGTCCGGGCGAGGTGCAATAATTCATGAACATCAGCAGAGTGGCGCTTTTGGAAATGTTTGCTTTCCTGCTGCGGGGATTTTGTGGGGAGGATTTACTTTGTCTGAGCACAACCTCTTAAGCACTGAAACTAGACACCTCCGAATCTGCAGAATCGACACAGAACCTCTGCTTTCTACATCTGACCCATAAAGTAATCTGTCCTTTCAGGCCAATTCAGAAGAGACAGCTCCTTACCCAGACATCTGTTTTCACATGGTGGTCTTTTATTCGCATTAACCTCGTCTCCCCCATGTTAAATAATCTGATATTTTACATGTTGCCTTTAAATTGTCCAACTATCTGCAGGACATCCACTGAAAGTACACATCGCCTTGCAAAACATTTTCCATTTATTGTCACATTATGCCACAAATATCAGTGTACTTTGTGGTGATTCACTAACAGAAAGGAGAATTGTGAAGTTGAAGAAAAAAATGTTTTTCAGACTTTTTTGCCCTTCTACAGAATTAAATAAAAATTGAAGGCCTCACAGGTTTGTAGGATAACTTTAATGAATAAACATGGGTTAGATCAAGAAACAACATGGCACTACTGTAAAATGGCATAGTCAGAGAAGAAGGGCATTAGTAGTTTTTATCAAAGTATAGTATGTTTCAATGGCTCACTCAAAGTCCAGACTTAAATCTAATTGAATCAGTTGAAAATTGCTGTTCTTAGACTTGCAGCTGTTTGTTGTCAATGGAGGTCTGCAGTTTATTGAATCATGTGGTGTGACTACAAATCACCAACCCATTTTTTTCAATCTGTTTTTATGAAATATTTGGTGAACCATCACGTTCCTTCACTTTCATCATCGTGTACTACTTTGTGTTGATCTTACATATAAACACTCAGTAGAACACATTAAAGTTTGTGGTTGTAACAAGACAAAATGTTTAAAAACTTCAAGCGGTATGAATACTTTACTTTTACGACACTGCATGTATGTTTGCGTAAACCAGAGGGATGTTTTCCCTTCGGAGCTACTGAGGGAGAGAGTACTCCTCACACTAAAATGCAAATTAAGTGCAGTGTGGCACACAAGGACACTTGAGTGTGTGTGTGCATTGGCGAATTTTAACTCCCTGCAAACCAAACAGTGTGTTCTGGGCTCATCTCCCTGTGATGGAGATAAAGAAAGAGGAACTCGGGTTTGTTTTTCATTTCTTAGATCACATAGTTTGAGGAGAGAGAAAGAAAGCATCTCCTCTGGCTTTGTTTCTTTGATTTTTATCTTCTTACAGAGGTAGCATATGGTATCTGTAAGGGAGAGACAGTGTGTACTATGCAATGAATTATTTTGCGAATTAGTATTGGCGTTTAAGCGCTCTTGGCTTTAAATCTTGTCTGTTTTAAATCTTAAGTACATTCCTTGGCAAACCTGCTCCCCCTCGCTCCGGCCGGCCTCCTTCCCTTCGGCCAACACATTTTTTGAAGCTGCAGAGCCTGACAGGAGTGAAAAAAGCAGCCATCTGAAGAGACCCCGACGCCGATCCTGAATTACTTTGACTGAAATTAAACCAGTTTTTTTCCAGCGTTTTGATGCCAGCAAGACTTGCACTTGAAGCTGTGTCTGTTTTCCCCCCCCATCTTAGTATCTTGCAGCATTTCAGTTCAGATTGGAGACCTCTGAGGTTAATGTAATTACAATCTCTGATGGTTGTACAAATTGCAGGTTAGTGGTGTGTCACACCCTCCCCTCAGGTGCTGCAGCAGTTGACTCTAATGTCTTGTTTTATGTGCACCCATTAAGGAGAATTTGGCCAGGTGCATTGGTTTTTAACACAACCTTGGAGTTAGATTTGTGTTTTTCTCTTCCTGCAAAAGAAACAGTTACAACATCAGAGGATAACCAGGGTAAGATGCCCCAGAGGTTAGTAAGTGATGGCTCTGCCCAGTTGTTAAAACTAGTGTTCGTGGCACATTTATGTAGCCCTGGAGGTCTTCCCCGCCACAATTTTCTCATCTTCAAGTCTGCCTTAAAAGCAAAATCCTCCCTTCTGTTTCCCGTACAGCTGGCCTCCCTCCAGCCCCCTTCAGAAGAAGAGGATGAATTCCTAGATGTCTGATAAGCTTCACTAGAACATGATTCCTAATGGAAAAGAGAAGAAGAAGAGGCAGATGCTATCAGCGTGCTTGAATTGCCTCGCAGCCAGATCAAACATCCTAAAAGTGCAGTGAATGTGGAATCATGCCGTGAGATTGTTACGCATTTATCTCCTCCGTTGGTAATTGAACTTGCTTCTAAATGAAACCAACTGGCTATTTCAATGTAAACAAAACATCATTTGCATTGTGAATTATCAGCTTTGTGGCTTTTTTCCCCCAGTAGTTTTCCTTTGAAATAAAAAGCCTCAAATGGATGTTTTTCAGCCTTGTATTTTACTTTCCTCCAACCGAGCCACTTTGTGACACCATTAATCACTTACTTCTGTTTTTTTTTTTTTTTTTTTTCCTGTTTATCGAGTCGGAGACGAGCACAGATCCCTACACTTCCCCCATCATGCGTGAAAGCCTGCGTGTTTATGTGTAAAACAGCAGGACCTTCAGGATCTCAGAGTAAAAAATATCTTGCTACACCACCGTAGCATGCCAGAGGGGTCTTGATGGAGATGGAGTCATACTGAGCTAATGAAGCTCCAAACCTCAGCTATCGATCCACCTCACAACGGTGCTTCACAGAGATAACAGAGGAGGGGAGCAGTGTGTGGCATCACGCACGCTCTGATCTGTGTGACATCTAATTCGGTGTAATGAACCCAGTAAACCAGAGAGAATGATAGGGGGGCTTTCTAATGCAATGACAGGGGTAGCCTGGGCGGCTTTTGAAAAAACTTTGAAACACAGACGGTTCGCTCACATGGCCCTCTTTCCCTCTTTCTATGAATATATATATATATAGAAGAGACCGCTTAAAATGATCAGTTTCTCTGATTTTACTCTTGATAGGTATATGTTTGAGTAAAATGAACATTTCTCTTTTATTCTATGAACTACTGGCAACATGTCTGAAATTCCAAGCAAATATTTTGTATTTATT
>CAEGAG010152212.1:0-10904 GCA_903067065.1 Brachyrhaphis terrabensis
TATGGTCACACAGCTGACCTTTTTGGGCAATGGTTCCTGTATAGCTACGGTCTTCAGGGCATTTTTTCAAGCCAATTTAATTAATAAGCTGTGCATGGTTGTAAAATTCGGGTTTGGTTCCATAGCAAAACCCATAACAAAGTCAAAAAGATTTCTAAAATTGCTAGGAACCACATAGGCACCAGGTCCTGGTATGCCCTGAGTATGTTTTCAGACTGCGGACTGGCCAGAGTACCCAGAGAACATGCAAACCCTAGGGTGGGATTCAAACCCAGGACTCTCTCACTGCAACACAGCAGAACTACTAATTGTGCCACTGTGCAGCCCATGTTAAGACATATTATTAAAACCTTAACCAATGCAGCCTCAATGGTATGGTGTGTTGGGGTTGCAAATCTGACTGGAATGGAATAGGGGAATGTTAGAAAAAGAGGTGTGAAGTGAAGAGAGGGAGGGAAGGGATGGATGAAGGGTAGTAGATGAGGTTGCTGATGGCAGGTTCCAATCAGTAACAAGATGCCCATAATGAGATCACTATTTCCCCACATTCAGATTGATGTCATGTGAAGGCTGCTGAGAGTAGACACATATTTATGCACACAAACACACCCCCACACACGCAAACATATACTTTCTTTGGTTAGAGTCTTACATACACATCCTGTGAAATGAAGGAGTGCATTCATTCTGCCTGGCAAAGTGTGCTCATTTAGCGTCCAACTGCCTTCAAGTATAAATACCACTCAAAGGAAAAATGACTTACGCATGCCCAGAAAAAAAAAAGAGAGAGAGAGAGCAATGTGTGTGTTAGGGACCGAAGGGCATATACTATGACTCTAAGAAAAACAAATGAACATAGAGCTGGAAAAGGGGAAACTGAGAGCCAAAAGCTGTATATGAAACTACAGGGAAAAGAGGAAATAAAAAGTCGACACAGCTACCAGCGAGTGTGCCAGCAAATTAGTTTTCCCCCACCAACATGTGTGTCTAATGAAAGGTGAACGGCTCTCCTGTCTATACTCTCCTCAAAAAAATCAGCCATGATGTCACCATGAACCCATCTTGAACCCACCTCTGTCAAAAAGCATTACTCCAACCCACCCTCTCCTCCGCCTTATTTTCTGTTCCACCTCGCTCTCTCTTTTCGCTCACGCTCTGTTCCTGCGGCTCTGATTCTTCTTTGAGTCCCTATACATATATATATATGTAGAAATATACATATATATATATGTGTGTGTAGGTGCACGTGCATGTGTGTGTGCGTGTTCCTCTCTGTCCAATCCGTGTCTGCACTTTTTTTTTTTCTTTCCCACAGAAGAGCACTAATGTTATTTTTTTTTCTGAGTGTGGCCTGACTGAATCACCGAAATGTCCTGCCAAAAGTGGCAGGATGTTCTGATCATCACAAACTTTACTTAAGTTGTGGTTTTTATAGAAAAATACAAAGGAGGCATGGAGGGAACGTTTAAAAAAGTAATAAGTGAGCAATGGGGGAGAATGCAAATGAAAAAAAAAGTGGGGAGAGGGAAAAAAGAGAGAACAGCGGAGTAGAAAGAGGTGGTGGGGGCAGCGAGAAGGCAGCCAGAGAGCCACATATGGAAGTGATTCTGTAATTACTGCAAATCTGTGAGCTCAAAAGGAAAGGTCTTCTTTTCCATGCCTCCATCCCTGAACATAAAACTGCCCTTGTGAGAAAGCTGGGCACTAAATACTGCCTACAGGGAAA
Organism: Brachyrhaphis terrabensis; assembly: GCA_903067065.1. Classification (NCBI taxonomy): domain Eukaryota; kingdom Metazoa; phylum Chordata; class Actinopteri; order Cyprinodontiformes; family Poeciliidae; genus Brachyrhaphis; species Brachyrhaphis terrabensis. The sequence goes on from CAEGAG010152212.1 coordinate 1,727, forward strand.
AGGAAAACACTGAGTTTTTTGTTTTTCTGCCTGAGCTTCTTGGCATGTTAGGATGCAGAATAAATACATTCACAGATTTGAAAAATTGAGTTTAAACAAAGGTCTATTCTTCGGATCATGGGGCTAATGCCACCAAAGTTTCCACATTCTTTTTTTCATTTGGTTCGACTCTGCGACTTATTGGTTCATTATTTGAAAACAAGAGGTGATAAGAGGTTGGAATAAACTCAATTGTCTCAGCAGCTAAGGCTGGTATAATGCTCATGAAGCGCACATTCAGCAGGATATGGGTGTCTGTGCGTGCGTGAGAGAGAGAGCAAGAAAGAGAGGGAGAGAGGTAGAGAGAGAGAGATGATGGGGGTGGGGAGGGTGACAGACACACAGACATACTTGAAGACTTCAAGCCTCTGGCTAAAGTACAGTTCTGCAGGTGCGTATGTTGGCAGCCGCTTCTGCTCTACTCCAGTCCCCAAACCGAGCTCCAGCAGCCCTGTAATTATCGGTTGCCCTGCCGTAACGTGTTCTCATGATGAGTAAACACGCGTCCGGGTCGACGCAGCTCGGCACTGAGTTTATTCATAGATTCACTTAATTACGACAGGAGATGATTGATGTAAAATAAAATAAATTTAAAAAAGTCATACCTTTGGGAGTCAGATGAGTGCATGCCTCGGCTTCAGACCCGAGAACATTTCAATAAACCAGAAGTTACAAGGGCACAATCGAAGTTTGTGACGAAAGGGGTGGAGGGAATTAAAAACAAAAAAAGAAGAAGAACATGAGAAGTGTTCAAACGAGTCCAGGTTGGCCTTTCGGTTTTCTTCAGAGAGGGTTTCAATCACTTGTCAGGTTGCCTTTTGTCAGTTGCCAACCGGCCACTTCGTCCCGACAGCTCAGGGGCGTTTATTCGCGTCAACAGCCTGTGAGAATTTCTCACACTCTGGCTCCCTCTAGTGGCGTTAACGAAAAGCGCGGCAAGCATCTTCTCGAAAGGACAACAACACTCAGGGTCATTTACGTATTTAATGTTTTTTTTTTGTTTCTTTTTTTGTCAAAATGATTTTGTTTATTAAATGCATGGGCTATTCAAACCAACCTAACGTTGTGGGAAAACAAGAATTTCCAAACAAACCTAATAACTGCTTATGCCTCTGGCTGCCAACAAGCTACCACCTCCACTAACTGGACATGTGTCAATATGGAAGAATTTTGGCCCACTCTTCTTTGCAGAATTATTTCTACTTTGCTTATTTCTCTTGCATGAATAGCCCTTTAAGGTGATGCCACAGCAGTTCAGTTGGATTTCAGTCTGAATTTTGACTAGGCCACTCTGAACTTTTAATTTTGCTTTGTTTCAGCCATTCGTTGATAGACTTGTTGTGCCATGGATCGTGGTTCTACACCACAGCAATAGTGCAATTAAATTTAAGAACTTAAACTGAGATTTGTCTTCACAGTTTTCTGCTAAATATAAGAGGATGCACATTTCTGAAAAGTGTTCAATTTTCCTATTGTAAATTTATAGATTTTTCCCCAAAAGTCTTTGAGTTCATTTACATTTGGAGATAGGCCTTTGTGATTCTGTTGGTCATCAGTAGTTTGGGCCTTGTAACTATAGTGGATGTCATTTTTGCCTGTTCTCTACTAGTGAGGCCTGCAGTGCTTCAGATGTTCTTATAGACTATTTTGGGATCTCCCAGATGAGTTACCAGTGAGCTCTTGGAGTTGTGGGCACTTTTAGAAAGCATTCCTGTGTATTTTGGATCCAATGTCAGACTATCGTTTCAAGAAAGTCTTAATATTTCCTAATATGTCTGATCTCAACTAGACCGGTCTGTCTATTGAAACAAAATTTTAGCTTTTAGGTTAGCTGTAATACATTGTTTTCTCACTGCTACACAACTCACTCAACATTTGTATCCCTGGGATCAAACTACTTAAATGCCAGATTTTCTAACGTGCACCTTCATGATCCCTTCTAATTCAACAGTTTCTGGACAGATTCTGTACTTATTCCTACATACTTCCTTTGGTTCATGTCTTGATGAAGTAAGACATCTCTTTGCATTGATAGACTTTTAATAATTATTTGTTGTCATTTTACTTAAACTACATTCTTGTTTTGAAAGTGGATGACCTCTTATTTTCTGAATTTAGCTGAAAGTGTAGTAATTATTTTCAGTCATGAAACAGTCTGGGATTCAGTGTCTAACAATTTATTTGCGTTTGACATTGCCATAGTATTTTAGCCAGCACATTTATTGGGAACTTTAAGACTATCTTGTTCCAAATGTAGGCTGAATTTAAGCACACAACCGTGGCATCCAAGCAAGACAGTTCCAATACAGTTTTCTCACAGTTTGCAAATACAACCCTTCCTTCTTCCACCCACCCCCCAACAACCATACAGCAGGTTACAACCAGAGTTTCAACAGGTGTCCAAAAAAAGAGATCACATTTCTCCTTTCTTGGCATCACTGCACTGGATTCCCTTGTAAAGTTTACAAAGGAATTTATGATCTTTCTTATTGCATACAAGGCTCTTAATGGCCAGGCACTGTATTATTTACAAGAGCACCTTGTTCCCTATAACCTAATGGGAGGCCTTTCACTCTCAGTATGATGCCTTATTTGCTGTTGCAAGAATTTCTCACAACTGAATGGAGGCAGAGCTTTTAGACGAGCTCCCCATTTGAAAGAGCTTTCTCGCTGCATTTAAGACTAAGCTCAAAGCATGCCAAATAGCAGATGAAAAAATAGCCAATGTTCAAAGAAAAACTTTATAAGGTCATCAGATGATGAGCACTTTGAAAAATTAGAAAAAAGTCTGGCTTTTTCCCCCCTTCCTAATAGGTTAGTAATATACTGTTCCAAAATAAATGCAATGTGCTTACCCTAATATGGGGGTTTTCGAAAAGATTCCCTGACTCACAGAGTTAATAGACAACTGTCTCCCCACACCCCGCTTCAATTGTTGCCATAATTTCTGTGAATTTTTTGGTGTTGCTATGCTTGATGTTTCATTCATACATGTTTCACAGATGTTGTGGGGTTTACTATATTGTATTGTAATTTATAGTGCCAAAATAATAATCCTGGTCATACTTCTCTCTTTTTCAATATTTTCCTTGGTCCAGAAACTCTGTCTCCTTAGTCACCATAGCTTAAGATCTCTCCATTTTCTCTGGCACAGGTTTGGTAAAGTTGGTCAAATGTTTGCAGCTATTTTTTCTTCTTTTTATTCTTTATATTGCACCAACCTCCACACACACACACACACACACCCACGCACACACCCCCACACACGCACACACACCCATTCTGAAAGACTCTTGAGCCCTCATTGGAGGGGCGCACCCCACACCTTGAAAAACCCTGCCCTATATTGATCCACTTACCAAGAGGTTGTCTTCCAAAAAAATCAGGTTACAGGCAGAAATTTAGAGAAAGCAGCAAAAAAAAAAGAGAGTATGGCAGGTTTTGGTGTCACTTGTTTCTGCCACAGTGTAGGAGTATTAAAATTACACATTTGACCTGATGGTCCATTTTACCAGAACTTCAAATGTATGTTGCATGCAGTTGTTTTTAAAATAAAAGTAACGTACTTCTTAAAGATACTTATTCAATTTTGGGGGATTTTTTTTTTTTTCATCTTTTTACATGACCAGCCTAAGCTATTTGTCTGGAGCTCAGTTGAGATTGTACGTTTAAGTTTAAATAAAAGAGTTCCAGAATGTAAAATCTTAGTTTTTCTCTATCTCTCTTTCATTTGCATTATCTAGTTGTATGAGAAAAGTTTAGTTCTGTGTATTTTCAGGAAGGATGGCTGATTTTAAAATGCTGCAACCTGACAACACAAAAAGGCAGAACAATAACACATTACCCTGATTCTGTTAGTTTCACAATGTTTCTTAATTTTAATTAAGATTTTAACTTGAAGGCAAATCGGCAATGTGTTAAATCGAATGACATTAATTGCCTTAATGTTTTAATCTGAAAAACTGTCCTCGACAGATGTCAATACCATATGTCGCCACTGAGGGCCGCTTTATACAAACTGCAAATCATGGATGTTGTATGTTTATTGTTTGTTGATGGCTTTACATTGTATCTCATACATTCAGATTGTCAAGAGTCACTTGACAGTTACCTTTACTGTAGCATTTACGTTGATGGTAAAAAATAAAATAAAATAAAATAAAAATAAAGGCGAAAAAAAAAAACGTTTTCCGTTTACAGCTTTGAGCAATGCAAATAATGATTTGCGTCTCGCTAGGGTGCCATCAGTCCAGTTGCACATCTTTATTTCTGCGTGCGCACATGGCTTTTAAAGTTGCCACTTGCGCGGTATTTGGCACGGCTCAGTGTTTATCATCCGTTACCAGCCCTGCTGCCTGTCAGAGAGCAGGCAGTCACGGTGAGCCACGCCTCTTGTCCATGTGCTTGCTCCTCCAATCGCCTTATCCCTACGCGCACCACACGCTCCGTATTTTGCATAAAATGTGTATCAGTAGGACAGCTCACTCTCTCAGGCACATGTAGAGCGCACATGTAGCGTGGCTTTACTGAACGCAAGGCACGGCCGAATAAGCGCATCAAACTCCCCGCAGCTCCAGATCCCCACCAATGAAAACGCATTAAGTGTGAGAAAAGGAGGTGGGGGCACAGGGTAAACGGGGGTAGGGGAGGTGGGGAGTGCAAGCAGAAAAGGGGACTGGAAGATACAAAAGAGTGAGCCAAATCACCCTCCCACCCCTCCCCACCACTCTATGCGCGCTCACACGCACACATACCAGGCACAACTACTCACGCTGGGACGAACGAAAAGGCGGTCACATTTCCTATGCTCACCTGCAAACGTGATTGATGTGGGTGTGTGTATCAGTGGGTGTGTATGTCATGTCTTACTCTCTCGCACCGGTCAGGGATTTGCTGACAACACTTTCTTGGAAGCTGTGAGAATTGCTCAGTCTTCTCTCGTGCAGCACCGCTCGCGCTCCACAGCCGCGCACTTTGCAGTTAAGCAGCTCGCAAAAGGCATCCAGGTATCTCCGAGGAGCCAACTTCCAGAGAGCCACTGCCTCTTTACGCACCTGCACCGAGACCCCAGAAGCGCGCTGAGCGTATTTTCATCACTTCTTCCAGTTTCCGCGCTCTATGGAGCAGGTGTTTTCTGCAGAGCAATTTTTTTACTTCCTCGTCAGTCTTCACAAGACGTTTGCGCCTGTGTAAAGGCATTCCTTGACATCCGTGAAGTTGCTTTAAAGTCGTCAGCAGCAACAGGAGAGAGATGGATAACAGTCCAGGAGGCGGTAAGATTAGACTTTACTTTTTTGTTTGTTTGTTTTGTTTAGTTTAGTTTTTTTTCGCCTTCAGGAGTTTTGTTGTGATGGTTGAGAGTATGAATATTTCTTTATCTGCAAGGCAAGTCGGTTATTTAAATTATAAAAGGAAATAATAAATACGTATATCTTTAACAAAAATAAAATTCAAAGTAAGACATTTTATTTTGTATTTGTCTTTGTTATTATGATTAATAAATATCACTATTAGTATTAATAATAGGTATACTTAAAAAAAATTTAATGAATGCAAGTATTGGATTGTTCTTACGTTTGAACTTTGCAGTGTCAAGTGATTTATTCTGACAATGCTCGCTCTTCACTCATTGAATATATGTGTGTATGTAGAACTTCGGTCTGCGAGGCGCGGACTCGAGCTTTCGCAGAGAACCGCTCGCGGTTGAAGTGAGGTTGACCACTTCCTGTAGTTCTCCATGAAAACAAACTCACGTGGAGCTATAGTCACCAGACTCTCGCTGCAATCGCAATCTGGCAGCACTTCATCTGAGTGCAAAGACTGTCCCCACCTCAAGGGTTAAAAATAAAAGCGTGCGCATAAAGGTGCGCGTTTGCGACATTCGGGCGATTCGGTGACAGTTTGGAGTTTCGCCTCTCGTTTCTGCTAAGAGGCATTAATTGGGCGGCGGTCTCTCCAGGTCAGCCAAAGGTGCGCGTGCCCCATCGGCTTTCCTCTCCTAATTGGTGGTCAATCATTTACAACAGCGTCACGTTCCATCGCAGGTGATGCGAGCATCCTGAGCTCTGTCAACATGTTATTCTGAACCCACTCACCTCGTTTCTGTTTAAACTGATAAGTGTACCAGTGGGTTTTAGTGGAGCTCACGGGGTACATGAATAGTTTATGATAGCTGTAGTATTAATCAGCAAATAAAGATGCATTCCGTTTCAGCTGTTTTACAAGCTATTGTGATTATACTTTACGTTCGTCTGTGCAATAAGTTTTACAAGTTGCTTTAATTTCCTGTATGTTTTAGTCTAATATTAATCCATTCCCTATCAGTGAGAACAACAGTTTGGTATGATGTTAGATGGTTCATGAATCTGATGGATATGAATTACTTAGCCTAATGCTGGCATGATCAGGTGAAAAGTGAAAAAGTAGTCAGGAAACGCCATAAAGCTGACCTGGCAATCATTACTTGTAAAACAAATCATCCGAATTTGACTGAGTTACAACTACAATTGAATTGTAATGTAACTGAATCTGTCTATATGGTTAGATTATGTGATTGGAAATTGATTGAACCTATTTGTCTTTTAAGATGACAGCTGAAATGGACTGTGTGGAATAAAATTTTGAGGAGACTGTCAAAGTCTGGATAAAATCGAAAGGTTGCGAGACAGTAATGTGAAAAAAAAAAAAAGTAAACTGATTCGTAATAGCTGGCAAAAACATAGGATTTCTGACCTGATTGTTCAATTGCACTTGATAAAGAGAGTCAGTCCTTCAAACTTCAGCCTAAAATTTGCTTTGACACCCTCTGCTGGAGGCCCCGTGCATGATAACTCGACATCAACTATTTAGTCATTGATGTTGCAAAGTGAAAAAACTGACTGACACAATCTGAAGAAAGGTAATATTTTCAGAGCCGAAAAGTGTCTAAACCAAATTATTTGACAGTAAAGCCCACAATTTTCTTTGCAGGCTCTAAGTAAATAATAAATAAATATGACATTTGAATATTCAACTATAGCTACACGACTGGAATCCAGGCATATATATATATATATATATATATATATATATATATATATATATATATATAGTTTTATTTAGAGCATGGGGGTTACTGTGGGAACTGGGTGATTAAACGAATGAATTACTTATCGGTTAATATCACCAGAAATTAGTGGGCCCTATTTACACACTGACACATGGGCCAGATTTCGCCCTGCTGCCTGGCTGACAGTGCAGGCGGTGCTGTAACTAGCGTACTGTCAGACCACCCTTTTGCGATACACGCTGCTCTATTTAATGCGGCCCTTTAATCACAAACCCCCTTAGCGTGCTGTAGAGGCTGTGTTTCCTTGCTGGAACGCAGCTTCATGTCTTCCCGAAGAAATCGTCAAAAGCCTCCCTCACGTGGCCTTCCTTACAGAGCCGCGTGCAGCGCGTGAGATAGCAGGGCCCTCCTCTCCTATCCTCTCTTCCTCTCCCCTCCTGCTGCCGCCTCACCGCTCTCACGGACGCCGCTGCTTTTGATGCCGCCTGCAGCGACAGAGAGGGAGAGCTTGGTCAGTGGGTCAGCAGTTCCGTGCATTAACTCCCCCCTCCCACCTTCTCTGGTCACGTTTCTCTTCCGCATGCTCTGTTTGCCTCCCGAACTTTATGCTTTCATCTCCCCTCCCTTCGTCTCATTCTCTCGCGCTCTCTCTTATTTGGATCACGGAATCCGCAGTGTGGTAGAATGTGTCTCGGTCTCCAGACTGCAACATCTGTCCGCATTAGATCAGGGCACACATCCGCTTAGGGTGGGTTTCCGCGATAACGTGACTGCTTCAGATGATGCAGATAAATCTGCAACAGATAGCAGATAAATCTATTGTCATCAGACACCGAAGCTTATTTTCCCCCATCCTTGACAGAGCAAATGTTAACCCAATAAAATCCCTTCAACCTGATTCGATCTTTATGATATGACACCTATGCTCAGTGTAAGGACAGGTGATTACGCCAGCGCTGCAATGTGATGGCAACCACTTTCAAGAGGTGCCAGAGGCACATAGACACAGTTCTATCAAGTTCCTGTGATATTGACCTACTTACGCAAGCCTGTGGTAATGAAATCTGCTGCAAACACCCAAGTGTTCACATCCAGAAGTGGCACAAAATAGCTCATGGCCTCTCTGCACCATTGGTTCTTGAGCTTTGTAAACCAAGCACCATCTTTGTAAGTGGAGCATTTTCAAGTACCCCCATCTTGGCAGTCATTCTAAAACAGCAGTATAACAGAACTTAAGTTAAGAATTGCAGAGACAGGCAACGTATTGTTGGTTGAAGGATTCTGCTTAATGGTAGGTTCCATCTTTACTCAAATGAGGACATTTTCAATTTGAAAAGCTGGAAGTATTGACAGAGAGAGAGCCCATAAACAGGAGCTTTTGAGTGGGAAAAACAGAGATTTTCTCACCAAGCTTGACCTTTATTTGTTAATCTGATAATCTCATAAAAATCTTTAACAAAGTATAAAATATTCTACAGAGAATACCTTTACAGTGTTTTGTTGTCCAAATTGCAGAGAAATATATTCCTTTTAGCCTGAATTCTAATAGCAGTTAGCTTAATCAGCTCAGCTCAACTGATTGAGCAAAGATTGACCTGGATATGTCAATATTTCACCTCCAAAGAAACAAAAATTAATAATTTGGTTGTGACTAAAGAATAAAATGTTAATTCAATGCCAATGAATTAATTTTTTCTTTCCGTAAACAGTTTGGCAAAGTTCGTGTCCAAAGTTCATCAAACACGATCAGGTGCACAAGAAAAAGAAACAGAAAACAACGTGCTTGACTGTTGGGTGGTTCACTACTCACGTTTCTCTGCCTGCAGTCACAGATTAGTGCTTGCACGAGTAGGCAACTCAAGCCAGGCTGAGAGGAATGATTGACTCAATCAAAGATGTCACACATGACCTACATTGTAACTGTTTTCATATGATAGGAAGCATGCTAGTTTATATCTTGTTTATATCACACTAAAAGTTGAAAAAATAAGGAGTTTGACTTTTGAAAGTTGATTTCTTCAGTAGTTATGTAGGTAATAATTATAGCAAGGATTTCTCATAGAACAATGTAACAACTGGACAATGGCACAT